>CM060930.1:108953456-109260956 GCA_030765085.1 Allium cepa
ATGGCTTCTTGGCCTAGGTTGAACCCTAAATAGAAAATATTTCTTTGGCTCCTTGGCCAAAAGGCTGGACCCTAAAAAAAAATATTTCTTGGGAGAAGATCTTCTAAATTTAAATATTACGCACCTTGGAAGAGGATCCAGAAGGACCATGAAGCCAAGCTGAGCACAAGTAAAGCTAAGGACAACATGTGATTGGATTTATTTATATATCCTTTAAGTTTAAGATATATTATCGTTAAATTCACGTTTAGATAATTTTGTTCAATAATTAATCCTATTAATTAAGTTATGCTAAACTATAAGTAATTTACGGTTTATTTACAGTATTAGTATTTATTTATATTTGTTTCTACGTTTTGGATTTCTAGGCAAGCGTCATTCTTCTATTTTCTCCTCTTTCTTCACGTATGGATTAGAATAGGTTAAACATGAATACGAATTAAATAATTAAAATAATGAAATGAAGGAAATAAGATGTAAAGTAATAAAAGTTTAAGGAATGGAATTACTGTAATAAATTACGTTAAAATGAGAAAAGTTAATTAATCTAATAAATGGATTTGAGAGTAACTAAAAGGTTAATTGGATGGTTTAGAAAATAGGATACATTTCTATAATTTAATATTTAAAAGACAACAATGAACGTAATTGCTAGAATAAAAGAAAGAAAAAGAGAATTAGTGTAAAATAGAGAAACCACTGCACTCTACAGTGTTCCAAAATAGTAAAAGAAAAATCTAGCAGTTACGGATTATTATTTATAGTATTATTTAAGTTAAAATACGGAAATAAATTTTTAAATATAGTTTTCATAACCAACCATATAAAATATAATTACTTCCTAGAATATAATATAATAAAGAAAAGTATGACATGAATCAAGTAAATTATCAGGTAAGAAATTATGGCTGTGAACAATAAACGACCTCGGTCTGCATTTACCATGCAATCTATATGAAAAGACAGTTACTATGATAAGTTAATTATATAATAAAAGAGAACTAAAAAGAATTCTATATCATAATTAGGATAGATGGACTAGAACAGAAAAGAAATACTAGTAACTATGTACATATTTTAAAATAAATAGTAGTAACAATTACAAGTATAATTATAACATAAGTTATGATTAAGTAAAAGAATAGAAAGGCTTATTTAGAAACTTAGAATAAATAAGCAATGATAGCAAAGATAAATAGTAAAAGCTTATATTAGATTTCTATTAAATTAATAAGCAAATAGAACAAAAGATGCTTATTCAATGAACTTAAGACTTAAATCAAGTTAATAAGCAAGAAGTGGCAATACCAATAGCATTCCCTAGTAGACCAATAATGGCCTCACAATAGCCAGAAGCAAGACGAGGGCTAGAATATGCAAATTAGGGTAATTAAGTAGCCAACAAAATAATAAAAGTAAACTAAACGCATATTAAAAGATTAGACATAGGGTTTAATAAAAGAATTGAGATGCGTTTGGAGTAGCCCAAAGGATGAAGTGCCTAACGAAGCAGTTCATCACAGATTTCAGCAAAGGAGAAGCATGTCCAACTTAGTATTTTTGGGCTTCGAGGAAGTACGAGACTTCAACGGGACGTGAGGATAATCTAGGATGGCCCTCTAGTAGGCCTAACGAAGCTGCACCCTTAAAGGCAGGTCTGTTGGTGTTCCATTAAAAGAGTATGTCTTGACTGCATTTACATTGTAGGCCTAACGAAGCAGAGCTCTATAGGCAATCAGAAGGGCATAGTGTTCGGAATAGGGTATTCATATGTCCTGTACTTACAAGTAAGTTTAGGGATAGCCACATACAAGATATCGGCTGGCATCAATACCAAGAGCAATTTTGGGAATGACTAGAGTTAAACCATCAGGCCAATGATTCTTTCACTATCGAGACATTGGATAAGGGGCACCGCCATTTGGATGTTAGATTGTTTGCAGTAAGGTACGACTAATTAACTCATTAGAGTTCTTTCGATTAGTTGAGGGGTGGCTTCAAGGGGTCAAAGCCACGATGAAAAAGAGACAGACCAACTAGAATATCTGTAATATAGGCCTAACGAAGCAATCCTTTACAGTTATAGAAAATCCCCGACAGAATTCCGTGAAAGGTAGACCTTGTTTGTGGGATTTAGATAGTAGATAAAACGGTTACATAGTCCTCAACGTACGCACTATATGGTACATTGTGGATGTCCGAGCAATGGCATAGACTAATGCGGACATGATTTACGTTTTCATAGTAAGTAGTAGAGCATCTGTATTGTAGGCCTTATGAAGCAGTCCTTTACGGATGTGGATACAAAACGCTCGCGAAGCAAGACGATGGATCATCTGTATTGTAGGCCTTACAAAGCAGTCTACTATAGATATAGCTACGGAGCTGTATTGTAGGCCTTATGAGCCAGTCCTTTACAGATGTAGTTACGTAACGCTTTTGAAGCAAGACGATGGAGCCCTTTTTGAGGAGGATACGGAAGGTACCATGGGTGGTACCTAGGACCAATATGGTCATTGGGCATATAACTGCATAAATGTATATATTTGTTATTAGGTTTTAATGTACTATGGAGTAGATGGGTATGGTTCATGAACAGAGGCGAGAATATTGTAACCAAATGAACCTAATATAAGATAAATGGAAATAAAATGATATATGTAGAATTAAGCCTAGAAGTGTATAATTCATCCATTCACCGGAACTTTAGTTCTGACTCCCTCCTCATAACATCCTACAGGTTAGGTAGATGGCAGAGACTTCCCAGCTTTAAGACACTTGTTTAAAAATGTTATTATATTGGTGAGTATTTACTTACTATTATATTTTAGTCAATTCCGCTGCCAGATATTTAATTGAGATCTGATATATTTTTCTTTGCCTATTTACTGGATATCAGATTCCCAACTCGGGTTTCAGTAGGCTTGGGTTTTAGCATATTTGGGAAAAATCCGAACCCACTGGAATTCGGGTTGTGTAACAATCCGAAATTTTCAACCCCGAAAATTTGACACGAAGACATTCACTGTAGAAGTGTCGAGCAATCGAACGTCGGAAGTCCCAAATTATTAGGGATAAGAAGAAAAGAGGTAGAAGAAGAAACAGAAAACAAAACACAGAATTTTACATTCACAGCGGATCAAAATATAGTATCATAATAGCATTTATACAAAGAAAAGTTGAAATTGTCAATTTATATTCAATATATCAGAGTACAACCATTCATACATAAACTGGACAGTTATTATTAACTTGACCCAGAATATAAACAATACAACTCCAATACACAACGAAAGAAACTCCATACGTTCCTGCCTCTAGCTCGTCACCTGAGCTCCAAAACGTCCTAACATGAAAATCTGTAATACTCGGTCTGACCCGAACATTACATCAAAGTAACACCCGGGTCAAGCTAGAAACTAGTGTGAGAAAACCCATAAAATTTGAAATACTAAGTTTTAGAACATAACTGAACTCGGGTAACTCGTACCTTACTGCGAGTTCTTAACTTGTTATAGTCTATCACTATTACAATTCAATACCTAATAAATGTTACTCATTTTAAATGGACATGTTTGCTTCATTTATTTCATTCTAGCCTGTATGATTCTAAAGTCAAATCCATAAAGAATTATTGTAGATTACATGTTGAAGTGGTTTCGGGTATTTGCTGATACCCCACCCCAGTCTTTTCGAATCCAACACCATTTTTAACCTAAGTTGTTTTAGTGAATACAATTCAATTTTCAATATAGGATGTCATTTTTACACATCAGTTCATCATTGATAGATAATCCACATCATCACAGTCCAACCCAATCATATCATATCACAGAGCATCATAAATTATTAGACTAGAGATATTAAGTCAATCCAAACACTCAATATAATCCAAACATCTATAAGTAAGATGAATTAGTTGTTCGATTCCCAATTAATTCAATTTAATTTCCAAATAAATTAAATTAATTATTTTAATTACTTTTAAATCCTGCATAGTTATCATTAAGTAATTACAATCATTTTAATTAATTATAATTAATTAATCACATAATTACTTTCATTAATTATCCCTATATAAATGATTAATTATCCATCATTATAAATTAATTAATCCTTAATTATTAATTAATAAATCTTTTAATTATTAATTAATTACTTATATTAAGTAATTATTCTTTAAGTAATTGTCCTTTAATTACTTTTATTAATTATTCAATCTTTAATTACTTAAGATCTTAATTAATTAAAAGATAAATCATTTACCTTTATCAATTACTTTAGTTATCATTTAAATCATGACCTTTGGAATTAATTATCATTAACCAATTAACTTAGTTCTTTAAATTAATTAACCTTTAAAACATTTTATATTCTTAATTGACCACTTCATTACATTATTAAGTTTGATAAACTTTAAACTAAAGGTTATATATGTATTAAACTTAATTAATTTAAAATAATTTATTTTAAAAACTTTTAATTAATCCCAACTTAAATACACATTCATTATTTAAAAATAATTGGTAAAAGAATTGTTTAAACTTGTCAAAGTTTAATTTTGAAAAAAAAACTTGTTATTTTCTTTTTCAAAAACTTGATATCATAAAAAATCCGAGCCTAACCATTATTGTAACAACCCGCATATTTATCAATTGTATATTTAAATATTTTATCGTTTGTCGGATTTTGGTCCGAAAATCTACTTTTTGCAAACAGTCGAATTTGGACTCAAGACCCCTCCCATTGAGTTCAAAATGCCGTTTGCAACCTTTTTGAGTGTAAACTTCGATATGTTTGGAGTTAGTAAAGTTTTGCTACTTTTTCACTTTGGGTTTGAGTTGGGTTTCAGCCCAATGTTCCACCTTAAGACCCTAGCTCCACTCCAACTCTTCATTACTTCATTTCCTATTCCTAACACTTTAAGCTTTAAGCAACAATGGTGGATGAGAGTGGAAATTAGAAACTCCAAGCCCTAGTTTCTTTGCAAATCCAAGATCTAGCTCCAAATTCTAAGAGAACCCATTTGTAAACATCCTCTTCATCTTCTCCAACTCTTTCTCCATTCCATTTCAGAAATTCCTAAACCTAACATAGGAAATATTTTACTTGTAAGCTTAGATTGAAGCTTCTTGAGTTGTTATTTAAGAGGAATTAATCTTAGCTTGTTTTAAAAGCTTCTCCTTCATTGATTTGGGTTCATAGGTGAGATTTTTATCTCACATCTTAGTATATAATTATCTTCGATTATTAGGTATGAATTCCTAACACTTATTCTTGTGCAATTGATTTTGGTTTGGATTGATTTGGTGTATATTCCAATTTTTGGTGTTTTGAAATCAAAATCTATGAAAATCCTTTTACGGATATTTGGACATTGATATTTGAGGTGTATCGAAGAGCCGTTAAGGCTGGGTTGTCGCTTGGCGTAAATCCTTAGTCATTGTCGCTTGATCGATCGCTTCCGGTATCCATTTGGCCATTTTTGGCCTAGGTTCAGGGAATGCCCTGAACCCCAGTTTCAGACGTCTGAAACGTAGTATTCAGACGTCTGAATATTATACTGGGAAAATTTGTATTCCCAGATTCAGGCGTCTGAATCTATATTTCAGACGTCTGAATTAGTTTGTTTTGGACCAGAAAGGAAATAGGCCAAAAATTGCCTATTCAGACGTCTGAAATATAGGGTTCAGATGTCTGAAATATAATCTGGAAAACTTTTGGTTTTCCAGATTCAAACGTCTGAATCCTTGATTTCAGATGTCTGAATCTGCACTCTTTTGCCTATTTGCCTATTTGCTTGAGAATTCCAACTTTAATCGATTCGTATTGATTCTCTTTTTGTTGTTACCATTTATTATTGACTTTGATGACATTTTCTTCGTGATTTTTGGGAATATCCATTTTGATGGATTCGGTATCGATTTCTTTTGATTTTATTCACATCTTCGTATGTGAATTTTTATGATTGATTGTTTCTACAATAACTTCTATGATTTGTCACTTTAAAATATAAAGGTTTTCAATACTAGTAGTAAATATCAAAACTCTTTCATCAAAATGATTTCAACACTGTTTTATTACAAAGCTCGTTTCTTAAGCCGTTTTCTAATCTATTAGTATATACAAACCTTTATCTCACTCGGATGAGAAATCTAATTAAACGACTTAGTAAAACAAGTGGTATGAAACACTTGCGTTTACTTCGTCGGTTAATTCTTGGACTTGTTCGATTGAAATTCTTGTGACAATTTTCTAGTGGAGATTTACAATTTGTTCGTAAATATTTAAGTTAAGCTAGTGGTTATGGGACATGAAGCAAAGCTCATATATTTACTAGCTTACTGTAATTGACACTTCTTGATGGTCGATGACGATCATTTTATGTTTTAGACTAGCATTGTGCGATGTCTTTTTGATTCGGTTCATCGGACGTTACGCTGTACGACGTCGTTGTTCCGTTTTAATTGTGATTTGGTTCATCGGACGTTACGCGGTACGACGTCTTTTGTTCCATTTTACCGTGTATTGGTTCATCGGATGTTACGCTGTACGACGTCGTTGTTCCTTCTTATTCTGCTTTGGTTCATCGGACGTTACGCTGTACGACTTGTTGTTCCTTTTTATTCTACTTTGGTTCATCGGACGTTACGATGTACGACGTCGTTGTTCCTTTTTATTCTGCTTTGGTTCATCGGATGTTACGCTGTACGACGTCGTTGTTCCTTTTTATTCTGTTTTGGTTCATCGGATGTTGCGCTGTACGACGTCGTTGTTCTTCTGCTTTGGTTCACCGGGCGTCACGCTGTACGACGTCGTTGCTCCTTTCTATTGTGTTTCTGGATCATCTGATGTCACGCTGTACGACATCGATGCTCCGAATTATGTGACCTCTGGATTTCTAATGGTTGATTTCTGGAATTTATGTTTCACCAACTTTTACGATTGGCATTGATATGTATGTCATTTCTGTGGCTTGGTGAATGAAATAAAGAATATGACATTCTTTTGGTGCTATGAGATTCTTGAGATATTTGTATGATTTTCCTTTGTTGATTTTTCTGTGTATACTTGTCGCAGTATGACATTTTTGGTTATCATACGTTTTTACTACATCTCTTCTTATATCTCATCTTATCTAATAATTATAGCTAGACTGATACGTTTATTATTTTCTTCTTAAATAATACTCGGGTCAGACTGAGATATTGCAGGTGCTTCCTCACGACTTCCTATCCGGAACCATCTTCTGACTTTTGCTTATCTACTTTGGTCTAGTAGTTTTTTTTGTATACATTTGAGATATAGACTCCTTAATGTATACATATTCTTTTGTCTCGCACATGTATCTATTCTTTTGTGATATTGTGGATCTTGTTAGACCACTACTCTGATATACACTTTTATGTGTAATATTCATATCTATTTCCGCCTTTGTGATATGAATTGCCTGTGACTGATTTATGTTATGTTTATTTCTATATTTGTTTCCGAAGATTATATATAGCCACTATATAGTAGCTTTGAATTTGCATCAATATGTCGGATTTCCTTTTGAGATGAAATGCATGTTATATTTTATCTGGCATATCGGTGCTCGCACAAAGCAATTACATGGATGGTCGCTCCTCAACGGCCTTATTCTCCGTGCTAGTTGACAACATTACCCCGTAGTGTCCTTGGCTAGCGTGGGTACAGAGGTGGGGCATCAGAGCTTGGTATCAGAGCCAAACTTCGGAAAAATGTAGAATAATCTAGCAAGGATCATGTCCTAAGTCTTTCTTAGGAGTCGTGCTTTAGGATTTTATTCGAGTCTTCGTACCGATTCATCCTATTTTCTTTATGATTCCTTGTTTTATCTACCAAGATTGCTTGATATTTATTTTGAGAATAACTTTTTCCTCTTCTTTCTTTCTTTCTTAAAGAAGAGAAATGGTTAGACCAGGCCGTCCCAGCGTCGGTCAATCTAGTGCTACTCCCCAAGATGGAGTATTCATGTCTGCTCGGCAGCTTTTAGATCTCGTGAAGAATGCTCAAGTTGCAGGACCCAATCCAGAGCCTACTCATCCTAGATCTGGTTTTGCACGCTTGTGCAGGGACTTTACCGATTTGGGTGGAAGGCCATTCAAAGGATCCGAGTGTGTTATAGAAATTCAGGCTTGGCTCAAATCATGCGATCGCATCTTTTCTCGCATGAACCTTATTGATCTACATCAAGTCCAAGTGGCTTCTAGCATGCTCCAATAAAGAGCATTAGCTTGGTATGAGCTCTTCACTTCGGAGATTATCGAAGCGGATCTTACTTGGGAACAATTCTGGGAACGATTCGAACTAAAAATTCGTGTCGGAGGCTGAAAAAGTAACTTTAGCTCGGTGTTTTATAGACCTTGTTCAAGGTGAATCTTCTGTGACAGACTATGTCGCATCTTTCGAATCTCTTTCTAAATACGGGGTTGAATACATTAATACCCCATTGAAGAAAAATCAGAGATTTGTCTATGGCTTGAATAAGAATCTTAAGAAGCCATTACTTCTGAAACTAGAAGTTTCATTTGATCAGCTTATTGATATCGCTCTTCGTCTTGAAGAGGCCGACAGAGAAAGCGATATTGAAGTTGTGCGTGCCAAATAGAACTTCAACAACAACATGAAGAGGCCTATTAAATTAAAAGGCCCCAATCCCATCAAGAAAGGGAAGCAACAAACTCCGGTAGCAAAGACTCCCACCTCTAGTCGTGGACGATGCTACAATTGTGGTTCCATGGACCACTATGCAAGGGAATGCCCGAAACCTCTCTTTTGCCGTTATCGCAAAAGTTCGGGTCATCTTATATCTACATGTCCTATTCTTCAAAGTAGGAGAGAGGGAGAGCTGAATATTGCAAACTCCTAGTGACACTTCTCTTGGTCAAGGTATTTCTCATTCAATCCTTGATGACATTTGCTTTGTGATTATCGTGTTCGTGTTCGTTTTGATATGGGTTCCATATCACTATTTTATATCAAAAGAACTTGTTGATTCTTTTTCTTTGAAAATATTTTGGGCATGATGACTTCTTTGAGAGTTGCGAATCCGGATGGTAGATCCGCAACACTCAATTTGCTTTCTATTGATGTCGAAACTATTTTATGTGATTTTCCTTTCCGAGCCGATATTTTTACTTAGGCTTCGGAATTGATTTTGTAAGGATAGGCTTAATCGTTGTGAAGCCCATATCCTATTTTCCACGTGGACTATTCATCTTCGACATTTTCTATCTGTTAAGCAGATTTCTATTTTTTTTTCTTGTGATTCCGATTTTAAATTTTTGGTGGCATCAATTTTTATTCTTTAAGCCCTCATGATGAGGAAAGTTTTATTTCTCTCATCTAAATAATGTGTGAAATTTTTCTGGTACTTTTGAGTTTGTTTTAGGATTATCACCTAAGAAATCTTTTGTGTGGTGTTAAGGTCTTTTTAGTTCGACCTTGCCACCGATTTTCATTTGGCTACGAGTTGCGGGAGTTCGCATTCCACTTACCGCATTCCGCATTCGTTACGATTCTTATGAATGACTTATTTTGTCATTCAGTTTGTCCAGCTTATTTCATCCATTTTATAAATCGAATATTCTATGAATATTTCGATGAGACCATTCTTGTATTTATTGATTTTGGATGAAAATAGCAATTTAAAATTTTTGCAAATCTTTTCCATAAGATTTTTTTATAAGTACAATTTGACTTTGCTCTTAAACAAGCAAAGAATATTCTTAAAGGTTTTTAAGAAACATGTTTATTATATAGAAGATGATTTTGTGATTGTATTGCCCGTTGAGTGCTTTAAGAATTCTGGTCGTTGCGCTTGATCAACGTTATCGATAGGAATTTCCTAAACGCTTTGATGAGACAATCAGACACGATATATTGACTTATAAAATGTAAATTTTTCTAGAAAGGTTTTTACATAGAGATAATTGTAACTTTGAAAGTTTTAGCTTTTTGGGAAAGAAGATTATTTAAAAGAACACTTTTTCGATACTCTTATTTTTGTGATTCCCGAAGGGAACCAAGACTTTATCTTTTGTACCGATGCTTATCGTATTGATTTGAATGTCGTTCTCTTGCAAAAGAGAACGTGCTATCATTTATGTTTCTAAACCATTAAAGTCGATCGAGACTAGGTATGCCACTCATGACCTAGTGCTCGCGGCTATTGTTTTTTCTTTTAGAATTTGGCATCATTATTTTTGGGGGAGAAATTTATTCTCCACCTCGATCATAAATCTTTGGAATATTTATTTTCTCATAAGGAACTTCATATTGGCTTGGGTTCCTTACATCTTATGATCTTGATATTCTTTATACTCCCGGAAAGGAGAATCATGTTGCCTATGCACTTAGTCGTAAGCAACAGGTGGTTGTTTCTTTGTTGATGACCAAATGAAATTATCTTTTTGCCAAGTTCATCGGGGTTTTGATGTACTTCGTTTTATTGAGTTTCATCTCATTTCTTTTATAGACTTGCGTCTGATGTTTTTTTATGGTGTTCGGTTCATTGGACGTACCATTTTTGTACTACGTCGGTGTTCCGAATTATTTGAACTTCGGATCATTGGACGTACCGTTTTTGTACTATGTCGGTGTTTCGAAATTGTTCGAGCTTTGGATCATCTGGCGTACCGTTATTGTACTACGTCGTTGTTCCAAATTATACGAGTTCCTCATTTCTCGGGCATACCGTTTTTGTACTACACCGTTGCACTGGCTCAATTTTCTGCTATTCTTGACGTTTTTCGCGTCTTTTAACCATGGAAATGCTATTAGGTTTCCTATTTTTATTCTTGAGCCAGGTGTAATTGATTAAATTGAAGTTTCACCAGATTTGACTTATGAGCAACATTCCATTCGCATCATTGCTTTGGAAGTTGAGCGCCTTCGGAATAAAGATGTTCTTCTTGTTAAAGTTCAATGGTTCTCAGATCCTAAGGATTGCTCTTGGGAATCCTGGGAATTCATCGAGCGATCTTGTTCAGGCTTACTCTTTCATGCTCTTTATGGTGAACTTCCTATTTCAAATTTCTTTTGTGTTGATATGCTTTTATGGTTGTTACTCTTTATTTTCTTCTTAAGAATTGCGAGGACGTAATTTCTTTAAGGAGGGGAGTCTGTAACAACCCGCATATTTATCAATTGTATATTTAAATATTTTATTTAAATATTTTATCGTTTGTCGGATTTTGGTCCGAAAAGCTACTTTTTGCAAACAGTCGAATTAGGATTCGAGACCCCTCCCATTGAGTTCAAAATGCCGTTTGCAACCTTTTTGAGTGTATACTTCGATATGTTTGGAGTTAGTAAAGTTTTGCTACTTTTTCACTTTGGGTTTGAGTTTGGGTTTCATCCCAATGTTCCACCTTAAGACCCTAGCTCCACTCCAACTTTTCATTACTTCATTTCATATTCCTAACACTTTAAGCTTTAAGCAACAATGGTGGAAGAGAGTGGAAATTAGAAATTCCAAGCCCTAGTTTCATTGTAAATCCAAGATCTAGCTCCAAATTCTAAGAGAACCCATTGGTAAGCACGCCCTTCATCTTCTCCAACTCTTTCTCCATTCCATTTCAGAAATTCCTAAACCTAACATATGAAATATTTTACTTGTAAGCTTAGATTGAAGCTTCTTGAGTTGTTATTGAAGAAGAATTGATCTTAGCTTGTTTTAAAAGCTTCTCCTTCATTGATTTGGGTTCATAGGTGAGATTTTTATCTCACGTCTTAGTCCATAATTATCTTCGATTGTTAGGTATGAATTCCTAACACTTATTCTTGTGCAATTGATTTTGGTTTGGATTGATTTGGTGTATATTCCAATTTTTGGTTTTTTGAAATCAAAATCTATAAAAATCCTTTTATGGATATTTGGACATTGATATTTGAGGCTTATCGAAGAGCCGTTAAAGCTGGGTTGTCGCTTGGCGTAAATCCTTAGTCGTTGTCGCTCGATCGGTCGCTTCTGGTATCCATTTGGCCATTTTTGGCCTAGGTTCAGGGAATGCCCTGAACCCCAGTTTCAGACGTCTGAAACGTAGTATTCAGACGTCTGAATATTATAGTGGGAAGATTTGTATTCCCAGATTCAGACGTCTGAATTAGTTTGTTTTGGACCAGAAAGGAAATAGGCTAAAAATTGCCTATTTCAGGCGTTTGAAATATAGGGTTCAGACGTCTGAAATATACTCTAGAAAACTTTTAGTTTTCCAGATTCAGACGTCTGAATCCTTGATTTCACACGTCTGAATCTGCACTCTTTTGCCTATTTGCCTATTTGCTTGAGAATTCCAACTTTAATCGATTCGTGTTGATTCCCTTTTTGTTGTTACCATTTATTATTGACTTTGATGACATTATCTTCGTGATTTTTGGAATATCCATTTTGATGGATTCGGTATCGATTTCTTTGGATTTTATTCACATCTTCGTATGTGAATTTTTACGATTGATTGTTTCTACAATAACTTCTATGATTTGTCACTTTAAAATATAAAGGTTTTCAATACTAGTAGTAAATATCAAAACTCTTTCATCAAAATGATTTCAACACTATTTTATTACAAAGCTCGTTTCTTAAGCTGTTTTCCAATCTATTAGTATATACAAACCTTTACCTCACTCGGATGAGAAATCTAATTAAACGACTTAGTAAAACAAGTGGTATGAAACGCTTGCGTTTACTTCGTCGGTTAACTCTTGGACTTATTCGATTGATACTCTTGTGACAATTTTCTAGTGGAGATCTACAATTTGTTCATAAATATTTAAGTTAAGCTAGTGGTTATGGGACATGAAGCTATGCTCATATATTTACTAGCTTACTGTAATTGACACTTCTTGATGGTCGATGATGATCATTTTATGTTTTAGACTAGCATTGAGCGATGTCTTTTTGATTCGGTTCATCGGACGTTACGCTGTACGACGTCGTTGTTCTGTTTTAATTGTGATTTGGTTCATCGGACGTTACGCTGTACGACGTCATTGTTCCATTTTACTGTGTTTTGGTTCATGGGACGATACGCTGTACGACGTCGTTGTTCCTTTTTATTCTGCTTTGGTACATCGGACGTTACGTTATACGACGTCGTTGTTCCTTTTTATTCTGCTTTGGTTCATCGGACGCTACGCTGTACGACGTCGTTGTTCCTTTTTATTCTGCTTTGGTTCATCCGACGTTATGTTGTACGAGGTCGTTGTTTCTTTTTATTCTGCTTTGGTTCATCGGACGTTACACTGTACGACGTCGTTGTTCCTTCTTGTTCTGCTTTGGTTCATCGGACGTTACGCTGTACGACGTCGTTGTTCCTTTTTATTCTGCTTTGGTTCATAGGACGTTATGCTGTACGACGTCGTTGTTCCTTTTTATTCTGCTTTGGCTCATCGGGCGTCACGTTGTACGACGTCGTTGCTCCTTTCTATTGTATTTCTGGATCATCGGATGTAACGCTGTACGACATCGATGCTCCGAATTATGTGACCTCTGGATTTCTAATGGTTGATTTTTGGAATTTAGGTTTCACCAACTTTTACGATTGGCATTAATATGTATGTCATTTCTGTGGCTTGGTGAATGAAATAAAGAATATGACATTCTTTTGGTGCTATGAGATTCTTGAGATATTTGTATGATTTTCCTTTGTTGATTTTTCTATGTATACTTGTCGCAGTATGACATTTTTGGTTATCATACGTTTTTAATACATTTCTTCTTATATCTCATCTTATCTGATAATTATAGCTAGACTGATCCGTTTATTATTTTCTTCTTAAATAATACTCGGGTCAGATTGAGATATTGCAGGTGCTTCCTCATGACTTCCTATCTGGAACCATCTTCTGACTTTTGCTTATCTACTTTGGTCTAGTAGTTTTTGTTGTATACATTTGAGATATAGACTCCTTAATGTATACATATTCTTTTGTCTTGCACTTATATCTATTCTTTTGTGATATTGTGGATCTTATTAGACCACTACTCTGATATACACTTTTATGTGTAATATTCATATCTATTTCCGCCTTTGTGATATGAATTGCCTGTGACTGATTTATGTTATGTTTATTTCTATATTTGTTTCCGAAGATTATATATAGCCACTGCGTAGTACCTTTGAATTTAAGTCGGTATGTCGGATTTCCTTTTGAGATGAAATGCATGTTATATTTTATCTGGAATATCGGTGCTCGCACAAAGCAATTACATGGATGGTCGCTCCTCAACGGCCTTATTCTCCGTGCTAGTTGACGGCGTTACCCCATAATGTCCTTGGCTAGCGTGGGTGTAGAGGTGGGGCGTCACAATTATTCTCCCCGAGCTCAACCCTAGGTAACTCGCTTCCTTATTTCCTTCGAGGTAACTAACCATCATTCTCTAGCTAATGCCCTAGCAACCTTTCTTCCTCGATCACCCAACACAACCACCAGATACCCAAACATCCCGTACACACGCACAAGTGCTTCGACGAACTCCTATCAAGCTCGCCATCACCAATGAGTCGTTGATGATCTACTCAAGCCCTCAGACCACCCAGATGGACGAACTAACATGAAAATCGAAATCGAGCAACTTGAAGCTCTATTGGTACAAAATCAGACCACCTAAGATCAACTCGTTTCGTCGTCTCAGGTCATCAGACCCCATGCCAGTCCGACCAACGATTCACCGAAGATCCACGCTTTGATTTCACCATGTCCGGTCAACTCTGGGGCACTGACGATTGACATAGCGACCCAAATTTCGATATCGACCAAAAATTAGGTTAAAACCTAAACCTTTGTCGTATCGCCACCTCGGTGAAATATAAATTCACCGAGTATTTTTCTGATGATCCCCGACCACTAAGCATGCTCCAATCATGATCGCGACAACCAACTCTTCACCGATGGCCAGCATTTGGTGAAACTTACGATTCTGTTCATCCACTTTTTTCTCACTCGATATCAAACTAAAAATCTTGAATTTATTTTTAAAAATAATGGTTTATGAAGATGAAACGGATGATATGGATGAATCAAGAAATTATGATACTTGAATTTAGACATGGTTTTGAATTTTATTGTTTATCTTCTTCCCTATCAAAAATATCTTCAAATTCTTCTTAAAAAATATTTTTAAAATTTATGTCCTATTATTTCTAACATATCTTGTTTACACACTTAAATCTAAAAAGAATTAAAAGAAGAGAAATCGATTCTTGAACTTATTTGTGAAGCCTGTAACCTGGAACAGAGCTTATACCCAGACATGCACACCTTACTTACATGTATATATACACATGCAGGCATACTTACATCTATACAAACATTTCACAATCATACTACAAGCATTTATCACATGCAAATCGAGATATATATGAGTGTGTGTGTAGATAGATTTAAAAGTTCACTTGCCTGTTTAAGACAGAGAACAGGGTTTTTATGCTTTGATCTAAAGTTTGATTTTGATTTGCTACTGGATTTGATAATCCTTGAAATTGAAATGCTTTGGGTTGATTCTTGGCTTAGATTGAATTCTGAGTTGAACTTGATTTGCTCTAAATTTTGCTTGAGCTTTGATTATAATTGTCTTAGGTTTGAATTAATTTGTAGTTGTAACTGAACTTATTTCAGATTTCTTTTCTGTTTTTTTCCTTTTTCTTAGTTTCCATGTTTTAGTTTCTTCAGGTTGGATTTTTGTAAAAGAAAAATGAGAAAGAGTTTAGAGGAATGTATATGTATAATCTTGTTTTATTTTTATTGTCAAAATAAAACATAATTAAAAGGTATGACACTTGTATAATACATGATATCATTGCTTACACTTGTTAAATATCATGCTAAATTACTTACACATGTTTAAATGTATGCTAAAATCTTTTACATTTGTAAATATGCATGTATTAATGATTTTTAATATGTTTTTATATAATTTTATATTATATTGGCTATTTAGTTATATATTTTCTTTATGTTTTATCTCTTTGTTTATTAATATATATATATATTAAAGCTTTTTATTTCATCTTTTTTTCATATTATATTTTTAATTCAAAATATAACTTCAAATCATAATATATATACATATATTATATGTATATACACACACTTGTATGCTTATATTTGTCTACACTTAAAGTTTTCAATACTATATAGTTTGCATATATATATTTATTGGATTTATTAATTCGCTATAAAATTTACCATTTTCAGATATTTATGATCCAACATTTACAATAGTTTCAATTCCATTTACAAACAGCCTGATATTTTTAATCATCAGAGTACTATTTGTTCAACCTATAAATCAGTATTTCTACTAATTCAATCCGGTTAACTATCAATTAACAGATGTCCAAAAATCGGGGTTATCACATTCCTCCCTCTTTAAACATTTCATCCCTGAAAAGGAACGATGCCAGAACTTCATTACAATGTTTATTGTTAGTTAAATTATTCTTAATTTTTTTAAAACATTTTAAAAATCTACATAATATTATCAAAATAATTTTATAAAAATATTTTTTTATCTCGATGTTTTAACAAATCCATCCTTGTTCTCACATAAATTCGGTCATACGTTGATCAGGCGTAGGAATGAAAATCTATATGTACTTAGCAGACCCGTTTTCAATACCTAGTGAAAATAGTTAGAAATTACTTTAGTGAAAATATAGTAAACATGTTTGAAAATATAGAAATATTTTTTGTGAGAATGCTCTGGAAATTATCACCCCTTCCATGGTCGTAGTTAACACGATGGTTACGTTTCCATCCTGGCAAAATCCATAGATAACTGTAGGCACTCCGCGCCCCTCGATTACGCCAAGGAACTCGCAACAGATCTCAGCTACACCCGGGTTTTACGTCGCCATCACGAGAAAACCCATGTAACCATAGGCATCAGCACACTCGAATTTCGCTGCCAAATGAAACTTCGCCACTCCTACATACATCGCAGACTACATCAGTCGAGTCCTAATGTAGCCTGTACGCACTCACTGCCATACGACTTTCTCTATGTCTTCATAGATCGCAGTCTACCGATGTTACGTTGCCATCACAGAAAAATCAAACATAGATCGTTGGCACTCAATGCCATATGACTTCCTCTATGATCCATAGCAGATCGCAGTGACATCGAGTTACACCGTCGTCACAGCATAACCCAAATGTCTCTATAGGCATCAGCGCCCTTGACTTTCGCCAGCAACACACAATCCTCGGGAACTTTAGTTTGTCCGGACTTCCTCCCAGGATCAAATTTAGAACCCCCTTAGGGATCAAGGCTGATCCACCCCGTGGATCTCCAATGAAGTTCGTTTCATAGGAGCGCCTTTTCCCCCAGAGCCAATCTCAAAACATTTTATACTATACACATATAGTATCTTTCAAATCATACTCTTTACGATTCACATAAAAATATCCTTTACACAAAATCGATATCTTAAATCGATAGTTCCAACTTGGCTTTCAGAATTTCTAAAATTGATTTTTCCCAAAAATCAAAAGCCTTTCCAAAATCCATAGGTTCCAAAACCTTTATCCAAAATCATTCTCATAAAATCATTTGTACATATATATAAAATCTTGAAAAATGTTTGGATCACTTCTTATTTATATAAATTCCCTTTTATACTTTAAATATTTTCAAAAATCTTTTCTTCTGATTTTAGATTCAACAAGGGGGATTTTATCATATGTAACTGATATATATTTAACTTTATATATGCCAAATCAAATATTACAGTTTGATTACTCTTATAAAGTAATTTACCATATTACTCACTTTTTATATAATGTGTTTTAGTTATATTGATATCCAACTTCTACTTTTATTCATCAAACAATTAAAAATATACTTCTTTTTCAAAAAATCATTTCTCATTTCTTTCAAAATTTCAATATCTATTACATTTAAGCATGTACGATGTACATATACTATCCGTACACAATATCAAATCTGATCACTCATTCGATTACATAATTCCACTTCTGAACTAGTATCGTCCACCCGACTTCCTAGTGCGGACTCAGATCTGGTTTCTTGAGCAGAAATCGTCATTATCCTTGCATACCAGCTATGATAGAGAATTTCTGCAATCAATCAAAAAAAACATATCCAGGGTTCGCCGTCGAAAATCGAGTGAAAAATCCCAACTCGAATCAATATACTATCCTGAAAATCCATGCTCGAATCTGGATCAAATCATTATGCAAATAGAATAACATACGTACATCCTACGTATTATCTTCATTGATTATTAGATAAATCATTTTTCTTTCTATTCACCTTCATTTTGATTCTATTTACTTATTCACAATAGCTTCCATTCTTATTTCAATTGGTATTTAATTACAAACAATTTGCACTCTGACCGGCTTGAATTTAGAAAATAGCTCGAAAAAAAAGTTTAAAATAGATAAGTGGTTGAAAAATAGTTATTAGTTGTAAAATAGTTGTAAAATAGTTAAGTAACTATGAAATAGTTGTAAAATAGTTAAATAGTTGTGAAATAGTAATTAGTTTATAAAAACAGATGTAAAATAGTAATTAGTTTTTAAAATAATTTATAAAATAAGTATAAAATAGTTTGGTTTTAAAAAGAAAGGTTATATAGTAAATAGATAGGAAAATAGATTTAAAACAGTTTACATTAAAATAATTTATTTGAAAAAGTTTTTATAGTCAAACTGGTTCAATTTCCCAATTTCTCATTTCACCCATCCCATTAAATTGATTCAATTTCAATTTAATTTGAGTTAACTTTAATTCCTTTCCCAAATTCAAATCAATTCCCATTTGAATTTAAACTTATTCAACTTCAATCTCACTTCCAATTAATTCAATTCATTTCAATTTATCTCAATTCCAATCTCAATTTTTAAATCATCTCGAATTATATAAATTCGAGTTAAATTTTTAAATGTTGATTTAATCCTTTAAATCAAATTAACCTTTACTTTTAATTAATAACCCAGATCTTTAACAATTTTCAATTCTGAATCCAAATTTCAAATATTCATTTTAAATTACCTTTACTTAACTTATTTCAAAGTTCTAGTAGGAGTTCAAAACTTTTTAAATGATTTAATCTTCAGAATCCAATTTATTACCCAATTTTAACTTCGAAACCAATTCTTAACAGATTTTCAGTTTGCAAGTTCCTTTTTAACATTTAATTATTAAGTTCAAAGTGATTCCATTACCATATGTTCAATCTTTATTTCTTAAAATCAAAATTATTTAAATATTTTCAAATTAAAGTTTTATTTTCATTTTATTTCAGTAATGGATATATATATTATCTCAATCCACTTCTCAATTAAAATTATCCAATTCTCAGTTTCATAGATTATTAATAACAACAGGATGATATCAGGTTAAGTCAAAATAAATAAATATCCAAATTATTTAAAACATTCATCAATAGCATCCATCACACATTCCCAGAACTCAAACCCATTTGGAGATCTTATATAATTCCCTTTCAAATCAACCTATTTAACTTCCCTACGTTAAATTCTATTTAATCCCGTTAACCTTACTCAATTTGAATTCTCGGATTCAAATTTTAAACTTCTTGTCAATATCCTTTTCCATTTATAAGTTCAAAAACTTATTTCTCTATGGGTTATTACATCACATTTCAGGGAAAGTTCAAAACTCAACAGTTAATGTTTACTTCCAACCAACTTTGATATTATTTCATTTACACTTCAAGTCATACTTTAGATTTTAAACCATTCTTGGTTTTTAATTTAAACAAATTCCTTTAAAATTTTAAAACAATTTTTGTTTTAAAGTATGATTCCTACATTTAAAAATATTCTGAATAATATTATTTATTATATCTTTTAACCTTCTGAAACAATTTATAATTTTCTAGACTCAGAAAAACTTCACAATTTAAATTCTTTTCAATTTATAAGTCATTCTTATCTAAAAGTTCACTTCCTTAAAACATTCCATTTTGCTTTATCGGTACTTATTAGAAAACAAACATCCCATTATCTATACACAACAAACATTTTATGATAATATCCAAGATTATCATATCTGGAAACTAATTCGCTATTATATTATCTCATAATTTATTGGAAAATAAAATTAGGGTAACTTAATTCAGCATTCTGAAACACTTCTACAATTTCAGGATTTTATTTTCTAGTTTGAATCCATTTCTAGCTTACCTTATCTGTATAGTTCATATTATCCAATTCCTATTTGGCTGTATTTCTATTACCAATTAATTCTTATTATTACATTTAATTCCAATAATTCAACACCCAATTACTTAATGTACATAATAATTAGAAAGAATAGTGCTTTATATATCAAAATATAAGCTTATATAAAAATTATTTTTAAAACCATTTTAAAATCTTTATATAAGAAAATAACAAGTATGTTCTCATATATATAATACACTCAACTCATTCTAGGTTACTACTGACCCTATCCTTAATGAGTAAACCCGCCAGAGCCAAGGTTCTCGCTTAACCTGGCTCTGACACAAATTGTAGCGACCCAAAATTTTCAACCTCGAAAATTCGACACTAATACATTCACTTTAGAAGTGTCGAGCAATTGAATGCCGGAAGTCCCAGATTGTTAGGGATAAGAAGAAAAGAGGTAGAAGGAGAAACAGAAAACAAAAAACAGAATCTTACATTCACAGTGGATCAAAATATAGTATCACATAATAGCATTTATACAAAGAAAAGCTTAAATTCTCAGTTTATATTCAATATATCAGAGTACAAGCATTCGTACATAAACTGGACAGCTATAATTTACTTGTCCCAGAATACAAACAATACAACTCCAATGCACAGCAAAATAAACTCCATACGTTCCTGCCTCTAGCTCGCCACGTGAGCTCCAGAATGTCCTAACCTGAAAATATGTAATACTTGGTCTGACTTGAGCATTACATCAAAGTAACACCCGGTTTAGGCTGGAAACCAGCGTGAGAAAACCCTTAAAATATGAAATACTAAGTTTTAAAATATAACCGAACCCGGGTAACTCGCACCTTACTACGAGTTCTTAAATTGTTATAGTCAATCACTTATTACAATTCAATATCCAAAAAATGTTATTCGGTTTAAATGGTCATGTTTGCTTCATTTATTTCATTCCAGCCTGTATGATTCTAAAGTCAAATTCATAAATAATTATTATAGATTACATATCGAAGTGGTTTTGGGTATTTTCTGATACACGACCCCGGTCTCTTCGAATCCAATACCATTTTTAAACTAAGTTGTTTAAGCGAATACAATTCAATTTTTAATACAGGATGTCACTTTTACACATCAATTCATCATCGATAGATAATCAACATTATCACAGTCCAACCCAATCTTATCATATCACAGATCATCACAAATTATCAGACTAGAGATATTAAGTCAATCAAAACACTCAATATAATCCAAACATCTATAAGTAAGATGAATTAGTCGTTCGATTCCCAATTAATTCAATTTAATTTCCAAATAAATTAAATTAATTATTTTAATTACTTTTAAATCCTGCTTAGTTATCATTAAGTAATTACAATTATTTTAAGTAATTATAATTAATTAATCACATAATTACTTTCATTAATTATCCCTAAATAAATGATTAATTATCCTTAATTATTAATTAATTATTCCTTTAATGTTAATTAATTACTTATAATAAGTAATTATTCTTTAAGTAATTATCCTTTAATATCTTTTATTAATTACTTAAACTTTAATTCCTTAAGATCTTAATTGATTAAAAGATAAAGCATTTATCTTTATTAATTACTTTAATTATCATTTAAATCTTATTAATAACCTTTGGAATTATTATCATTAACCAATTAACTTTGATCTTTAAGTTAATTAACCTTTAAAACATTTTATCTTCTTAATTGACCACTTTATTACATTATTAAGTTTAATAACCTTTAAATTAAAGGTTATATATATTAAACTTAATTAATTTGAAAATAATTTATTTTTAAAACTTTTAATTAATCCCAACTTAAGTACACATTCATTATTTAAAAAGAATTGGTAAAAGAATTGGTAAAAGAATTGTTTAAACTTGACTAAGTTTAATTTTAATGAAAAAAACTTGTTATTTTCTTTTTCAAAAACATGATATCATAAAAAAACCCGAGCCCAATCATTATTCTCCTCAAGCTCAACCCTAAGTAGCTCGCTTCCTTATTTCCTTCGAGGTAACTCACCATCGTTCGCGAGCTAATACCCGAGCAACCTTTCTTCCTCGATCACCCAACACAACCACCAGATACCCAAACATCCCGTGCACATGCACAAGTACTCCGATGAACTCCGATCAATCTCGCCATCACCAATGAGTCGTCGATGATCTACTCAAGCCCTCAGACCACCCAGATCGACGAGCTCACATGCAAACCGAAATCGAGCAACTTGAAGCTCTACTAGAAAAAAACTAGACCACCCAAGATCACCTCATTCCATCGCCTCGGGTCATCAGACCCCATGCCACTCCGACCAACGATTCACAGAAGATTCACGCTTCGATTCCCCATGTCCGGTCAACTCGAGGCACTGACGATGACACAGTGACCCAAATTCAAACATCGACCAAAAACTAGGTTTAAACCCTAAACCTTCGTCGTACCTCCACCTCGGTGAATTATAAATTCACCGAGTATTTTTCTGATGATCCCCGACCACTAAGCATGCTCCAACTATGATCGCGACAACCAACTATTCACCTATGGCCAACATTTGGTGAAACTTACGATTCCGTTCATCTATGTGTTTCTCACTCGATATCAAACTAATAATCTTGAATTTATTCTTAAAATCATGGACTACGAAGACAAATCGGATGATATAGATGAATCAAGAAATTATGATACTCGAATTAAGACATGGTTTTGAATTTCACTGTTTATCTTCTTCCCAATCAAAATTGTCTTCAAATTCTTCTTCAAAATATTTTTAAAATTTATGTCTTGTTATTTCTAACATATCTTATTTACACACTTAAGTCTAAAAAGAATTAGAAGAAGAGAAATCGATTCTAGAACTTATTTGTGAAGCCTGTAACATGGAACAGAGCTTATACCCAGACATGCACACCTTATTCACATGTATATATATACATGAAGGCATACTTACTTCTATACAAACATTTCACAATCATACTACGAGCATTTGTCACAGGCAAATCATGATATATATATATATATATATATGTGTGTGTGTGTATGTATGTATGTATGTATGTATGTATGTATGTATGTATGTATAGAGAGAGAGAGAGAGAGAGAGATTTAAAAGTTCACTCACTTGTTTAAGACAGAGAACAGGGTTTTTATGCTTTGATGCAAAGTTTTATTTTGATTTGCTACTAGATTTGATGATCCTTGAAATTGAAATGCTTTGGGTTGATTCTTGGGTTTGATTGAATTCTGAGTTGAACTTGATTTTCTCTAAACTTTTCTTGAGCTTTGATTATAATTGTCTCAGGTTTGAATTAATTTGTAGTTGTAACTGAACTTGTTTCAAATTTCTTTTTTGGTCTTTTTCCTTTTTCTTAGTTTCCAGGTATTAGTTTTTCTTTAGGTTGGATTTTTGTGAAAGAAAAATGAGAAAGAGTTTAGAGCAATGTGGATGTATAATTTTGTTTTATTTTTGTTTTTAAAATAAAACGTAATTAAAAGGTATGACACTTGTTTAATAGATGATATCATTACTTACACTTATTAAATCTCATGCTAAATTACTTACACATGTTTAAATGTATGCTAAAATCTTTTACATTTGTATATATGCATGTATTAATGATTTTTTATATTTTTTACATGATTTTAGATTATATTCACTATTTAGTATATATTTTCTTTATGTTTTATCTCTATGTTTGTTAACATATGTGTGTGTGTGTGTATTAAAGCTTTTTATTTAATCTTGTTTTCATATTATACTTAATTCAAAATATAACTTCCAAATCACAATATATATATATACATATATATTATATATATACACACACACTTATATACTTATAAATGTATACACTTAAAGTTTTCAATACTATATAGTTTGCTCATATCTATTTATAAGATTTATTAATTCACTATAAAATTTATCATTTATAGATATTTATAATCCAACATTTACTATAGTTTCAAATCCATTTATAAATAGTCTGATATTTTTAATCATCAGATTACTATTTGTTCAATCTATAAATCGATACTTCTACTAATTCAATCCGGTTAATTATCAATTAACAGATGTCCAAAAATCCAGGTTATCACAGGTTATTACAAAGAAAGTGACAGCTGATGGAACGAATTACATTACGTTCTCTCTTTATAGATGCAACCCACCAATTATATAATTAATCCTCTTCTCAATTGATCCTTCAATTAATTTTTATGTGCAACAATGTACTGCCTATATGTACACATTCAAATCTAGGTCAACTATTATTTCATTTCCTTATTAACTGACATTTTCTACTAAGACGTTTCAATCCTAATTAATAGACCCATTAACAGATTAGCATGTCAACTCTATTAGTTAATTTCCATAATTAATATTTTACATATTGTAACGTTTTATTAATTGGCATGTCAATTAATTCCACCATTCAATTAACATATACATTTTATATGCATGTATATTTTATTATCCAGATATGAATTTGAGCATTTATTTGTTACATTTATATGTAAACCTCTTTATATTGAGGGATCTGATATATATATATATATATATATATATATATGCACATTATATATTAATCTCCAATATTAATTCGCATATTAATTAATTGCTCTTTATAACGCACGTCTATTTTGGATTTTAAACGTGCCTTATTGGTTTTATTAAATATTATTTATAAATGTTAACTTTTAAACGTTATAAATTATAAACGTTTAACCTTTTTTATGTTTCTTGTTTATTCTAATTAATCACCATCAATTGCTTCATTAATTCCCCAATATAAAATTTTTCTATTTTGAGATTCACATGTGACCAATTAATGTAAACTAATTTCCACCAATAGAGGATTTGATTACATTACCTTCTAATGTTAATAAATTGTCTTTAATTACCGATATCAATTAATTTCCTTTATGATGGCGATGTTAATTAATTACCTTTATGATGCACGTTTATTTTAAAATTCAAATGCGCGTTATTTTTGAGATTTCATACGAACATATATTTATTTATACCAAATATATTTACATACGTTTACATGTATAATTATTTCTCGATACAAAACTTCGAACATCAATAATTTTTTCATCTTCGTTGGAGACTATGTAAACTGATCAAAAAATCACCACGAACACAATGGAACAAGTTTCAAGGCAAAATTCTGAAAATTCCAAAAATGCTTATTTTCATTGTTCATAATTATTTGATTACTTGATTATATAAAAATACAGGGTGTTACAAAACCTTTGGTTTCAAAAGATTTGGCACCCATGTGAGGGGTTGTTATTTACTGCCTTCGAAAGGTATCCCTCTGCCTATTCGAAACATCTTCATGTAGGCGAAAGCATCTATTTTGAATGGAAGGCATTGAAGCGAAAGGGAGATTTAGACCACTTTAAGCCCTTCAAAAGCTTATAACATATTTGGCTTTCGGCTGTAGCATCCTTTCGACTCCATCGAAAGGCTTTGTTGGTGATTTCGTATCTTGTTCTTACTTTTTCTTTTGTTTATTTTGGTTTCGATAAGGTTGAAGTGCGACTTGGTGGTAACACTTTCGAAAGGGTCACCTTAGCAAAATGTTCTTCTGTAGAAGATAAATAAAGGTGAAACCCACTGTTCTGACAGGTTTGGCACAAATATGGAAGCTTATTATCTAACACCTTCAAAAGATGCTTTTAACTTACACAAAACCCTTTTATGCATGTGGAACCAACTGTTTTGAAAGGGATTAACTGAAGCGAAACGGTAGCATTGTACCCTTTAGACCTCTTCGAAAATCGATTACTCATCCAATATTTTGCAGAAGCATCCCCTTGACTCTTTCAAAAGGTCTTACTATTGCTATCACTCTTCATAAATCCTTCTTCTGTATTCTTCTAAGTTTAGACATAGTTGGAGTATTTTTAAAGATAACAGCATTACTTCTTCTTGGTGTATTCGAAGGTTCCACTTTAATACCTTCGAAAGCCCCTCCCTTAACACTCACGAAAGCCTCTTTAATGCTTACAGAAACCGTATTATCACACGGAGAACCCAATCATTGCTTGCAGAAACCATTCTAATGCCTTCGAAACCTTATCAATGCTTGTAGAAGCCATTTTGATGCCTTTGGAACCTCATCAATGTTAAAGCTCCTTTCATAATTTTACTCTTAAGAAGATTTTAGGATAACAACCAACGTCCAAAACTCAACGGATGTCGACGTGTGTTGACTAATCAAATTCTAGATGTTGACCGAGATAAGTGAAAGTGTTAATCTACATAGCATAAGTTCTATGTCATGTACATAAAGAATGAATCATCCTGCTTAGATAACCAGCTCGCGCTAAAAGAACGAACCATGTTGAACGAAGGAATTGTACGTTGAATTTTACCCCTTATCATCAGATAATCTATAACGGAACCACTGTTCGGAGCGACATGGAAGTTTTTCTCTTACAAGAACACATGAAGTGTGCTAATTGAGAAAGCTATACAATGGAATCATTCCAATTTTGGAGCATGTTTATTAGGATCGTTATTAAGAAGAAAACCATCTTGCCAAACACGGTGACAATAACTTATGATCAACCGCATGTTAACAGAAGTAAGTTTCTAATACACACACACACACACATGAGTATGAGTATGAGGCTTCGCAATATCATGAACAATTTGAAATAAACTGAAGTAAGGTAAGAAAAATCATGGGGGAGACATAGAGTTGAAGCCAAGATTCTCAAGACTTGAGTAAATCCAATATTTTTTAGGACCTAACTTGGGGTAGATATTAAAAGACTTAAACTTCGCAAAAGCTATGTTTGGTCGATCACGACTTAAAGCTAAAATCGCATCACTGATTGTAGGAAACTTCTAGACATGCTCAACAGCAACTCGACCCTTTACTCCACCAATAGGAAATAGAAACCCGCTTTGAAGAAGTAGGTTCATATCTAGGGCAGAAAGGGGTCGGTAACAAGATTCGTGGGTAAAACGGCGATGGTAGAAGTTGACCTTAAGTGATAGTGGCAATCTTAAGCTATCAGCAGCAATCTAAAAGTGGCGATGGAGATCGATTCTGGTAAAGGGACGATGGTTGCAGGTGTTTGGTAGATGGGGAAGAGAAAATACTCAAGCATGGAAAAGCAAGGCAAATAAGAAAGAAAGGAGAAATTTTCGTCAATAATAGCTCTATGTACCGAGTAGAACAGCTTGGTTCCATGATGATTTTTTGGCCAAAAAATGATGAAAGGAGAAGTAGGAAAGAAGTGTGTACTTGCTAAGGCATGGAATGATCATTAGAGCATAGATCTTGTCCTTAACATTGAAACTGGAATTTCTACTATATGAACTAGTTGACCGGATATCCACAGAATAGTGGCAACGCTTTGAAGTAACTCTTGGATCACCGACGGACGTACATGGATAACAGTGAATGCTTGCTTATTCTAGAGCATGCTTTATTTTCAATAGAAGCATACTCAAGGAGGGAAAGTGTTATTCGGATTTTTAAAAAAGTGGCTGTCAAATGAATCGGGATGTTAGGTTGAAGATGAAACGATTCACGGACTTGGGACCATACTTAGAAAGACAACGTTAACAGTCTCAAGAATTTGAAGCAAGTTTGGATTCAACAAATCTATAGCTATAGAACTCTGGAGATACGATCTATCAACCAATAGTAATTGGCTTGGAGCTCATTTATGAAGGAATAAGTAAGCAATTCCACGGAAGTTTTGAAGTAAAGTAGACAAGTACATGTAAATGTTTTGAAGGTAAGTAGATAAGTTATCAAAAACAGCATGATCTCTAAGGAAAAGAGCTAGAAGTTCATTGAATCGAAGATTGAAGAACAAAGGAGGGTAGTAGGAGTAAGTTCCCTCTAAAAATCAGGTCAATACCGACCATTTCTAGTTTGTACCGAGCTGTCATTATGGCTCTAAGGACTCTGTCTTCCCCTTTTGCTTCTTCGGATCTGAAGTAAGACTTGGTATATTAAGATTTGGCGATTCGGCTGGATGATTTCCCTATAAATATAGCACCTATGGCATTTGGAAAAGTACTTTTGGCATTTTTCTTTCTTTATCGTCTAACTCTCCTCAACCGTAGTAACTACGGGAGCTAGCCTTGGCCGTTTTAAGCTGTTAGACTTGTCAAATCCTTATGCTAGCAACTAAAATCTATGATTAATAACAATAAAATGGACGTAGGCCATAGATTTGCCGAACCACCATAAAAAATTAGTATTCTTTCTGATTTACTTGTTGTTTCCTTGTCGATCTCTTTTATTTTAATTTTCTTTAAGTGTTGTGCCATTTTTAGGCTCAATACAAAATTATCCACATTCAACTTGATTAGTCAATAAATAAAGTCCTTCGCTTAATAATAATATTTATTATTAATAATTCTACCCTGGTCAGATATTTTGACTTTAAGTTTACTATAGCTAAACGTGACACTAATTTCATACATCTGAGGTAACGAATTCTCTATTGCATAGTACACTCCCAATGCTTGAACTCAAACCCAACTATAGTGGTTTGATGGACGCTACGCCATGTTTTGACTATAATCAATGTTGAGTATCCATATTAAAGTTCCACAATATTCTCAAGTGGAGGAGACAATGTAACTTGTCACATTGAGATTTCATATTTGACCAGTTATTATCAACAAAAATGAAAAACTTAGATGAGTTATTCCAAATTTATCCAATCACTATGACTACGTAACCTTTTGGTGCCTCTATCAGCCATAAGCAATACAATGCCTAACATTTGGATAATATGTACACTGATCTCAATGGAAGAATTGATATTTTTTATCAAAACAACTTAACCATGAAAATTTATAACAAAATGCTATTGTATATCATGATTAACTACTCATGATTGCAACTATTTACAACTGTAATCACATAACATTTTATTTAAGAATTTTCTCAATAGTATACCAAAATATATTACTTAATTTATTATATCACAATATAAAAAAGTATATATAACAAAACTTAACGTCATTATTTTGACCTTTGTTTGAAGTGCCGAAAAACAAAGAACATTACCTAAAAGAAGCAACTCAACTACACATTAATCGTATTATTGTCTGATAGAGAAAAATTTATAATGCGATCAGTTAAGATGTGATGGGATATACTTAGTCAATAACATAAGATCTTTCAGAGTGGTTATAGTTAATACTTTAATCATCTTGTAATGTAAAATCGTAAATAATAATCATGGTGATGTTGGCTACTTATTTTTCTTGTAGCTACTTCATCTTCTTTTAATTTTCTTCTTCTTTTTCAAGCATTCTTCTTTTTATCCTTTTCTTCAAATCCTGATCTATACAAACTTCTTTGTCTCTTTCAAAACTTTCTATAAAAAAATAGAAGATTAAGACAACAAGGAAACAAACCAAAAGGAGGCAGTAGTAGCAGATCCAAATCCGACTAGGAAAGGGAAATCCATAAGTGAGCGTTTCCCACTCACAACTACTAAATTATCTTATGTTAGTTAAATTGAATTTATAATGTGTATTGGAATTGATTGGTTGATGTTTGGTATATTTAAATTATCATTCTAGTTAAATTTAACTTTTATGGCATTTAATCATCGTTTATTTTAATGTTGAATTTAATTGTTAGTTTAATACCTATTATTAATGATAATCAGTTATCTATTGATGTATGTTGGTTGATTTGGATGATGATTGTGATGTGTTTAGTTTTTTCTATTGGATGTTTGATGTTATATTTATATTGTATAACACTGCAAGCCCTTGGTTATTGTTATAAAATCTCTATGGGTTGAAATGATATAGAAACGAACGATCATATAAAATAAGAGAAATCATCAATGGTTGAAATGATAAACCGAAGCGATTTTCATTGGTTTGGAATTTGGGATTACGGGTTGAAATAATGTATATTTGCAAATTTAAATTTTTAAGGATTGAAATGATATATATTTGTATCACTTGACCATAGGGTAGAAAATTATATTTACAGACACCAGATAGGTTAAATTTAATGATTTTAAAACCCTTAAATCTTGAATTGGATTAATTGATATTTTGAAGGGAATTGATTTATATAAATTAAATTACTTTGAAAATCCAAATTTGAAGGTTGGAATTGGAAATTAGTTTAAATTGAAATTCCAAAGTATTTTAGTCTATTTTAAGTATTTTACCCATTTTAATCTATTTTAAATCTATTTTAATCTATGTTAAACTATATTAAATTATTTTAATCTATTTCGAATTATATTAATCTATTTAAACTATATTATTCTATTTTAATCTATTTTAAATTATATTAATCTATTTTAATCTATTTTAAACTATCTCAAACTATTTTTAAAACAATTTTAAACTATCTAAACTATTTTCTAAATTTTAGGTTTTATGACGTGGAAGTTTTATATTTAAATCCTAGATTTTTAAGTAGAACACGATTAAATGATGTTATAACATAAGTAGGGATTTAAAAGACATATTTGAGGAATATGATGATTTTAAATGAGGATTTAATCTATTTTTGGAAATATGAATTCAATAGCGATATGGTTTCAAATGTGATATAATTTCGAAAGTAAATATAATTTCGAAAATGATATGGTTTTGAGAATTTGATATTTTGATGTATGAAACGGTTTGGAAATTTAAAAGAACCACCTAGTGTGAAATAAGCATTTGGTTGTTAAAGAGACCATGATTAGATATTGTCATACTCTTTGCCAATACCGAAAACCACTTTAACAACTGTGTACGTGGTGGAGATTCCAGGAATGAAGTAGGAAGGTTTGGCGAACGATTCTATATGAGGTAATTACGTAGCCTTGACTCCCGTGAGTAAGCTTCGATGTGACTAAAATAGGAGCTATATCTGGCCAAGTGAGGTCATTCCTCCGACCGGACATGCTTCTTCGACACCATATTTATTACTTTGTGATTGATTTGGTGGCCACCCCTCGATTTTGATTATGGAAGTGTGTTCCGAGGTGGGCGGTGGTAGCTGCTATGCGTTACCACTAGCCCGGTTCTGCAAAACGGTAGAGTCCTGCCCTGACATTTCCTCGAGTGTCGTGTTCACATGCCTTATCGTGCCTTCTACGAGTTTGGTTTGAATCATACCTATGGAGTGCCTTTGATATCCGTCTAGTTTACGGAGGGATTACGGTAATGTATAGACTACGAGAATATATAAAAATGCGTCAAGGGGGATATAGGTAACGCCTGAACGCTATTTTAATAATTTACATTACTGTAGACACTATTATAATAGCGTATTGTACTATGTCTGTAGACAATTTAACGGTTCCTTAGGAGATGGAAATCCTGAACATCTCTTAAGTTACTGCACTCACGTTAGACATTGGATAGGAGATGTCAAACCCCGTAAATATCTCTGATGACGTTACACTCATATCTATTTATTGTTGATTTACGTAGATAAGATCTTTTAGTTCTGACTCGAGTGTTTTGTCTTTTCAATTCACTCCGGTCAGTCTGAGCATTACAGTGTATTGAAGACTGCTTTTGTAGGATGAAGAAAAAGATTTAGTATTATTTTTATTTATAATATTTATTCTGCTGCATCATGTTATTCTGCTGCATTGTTATTTATTTCTGTTGTATGTAACTCTGATTCTGCATTGTAAAAGTATAATCAATTGTTATTTGTAAAACAGCTTCATGAATTGTTTGTTTGATTATACATTTTTTTCATTCCGCTGAGAGATTTCGTGTTTACTTTCTTTCTTTCTCTGCTTTTTCTTGTTTACCCAATAACAATCCGCCCTTTTGAATGGTTTGAGTCTGACATGTATGTTTTATTATTGATTTAAACTATCCAAAAAGGCGGGCCATTACATTTGGTATCAGTGCTTTGGTTTAGCGATAACCTTAGCTTTGTGGGGTCTGACTCATTTGATATAGGGTAGTAATACCCTAGAATGAGTCGCTGAGTGTATATATGAGATAGCGTATTTATTAGTGTTGTAAAGGGTGGTTGTATTGTGTTAATTTGTTCTTTTTTGTATTTATAAATTCCGGTCAGTACATGGGACGTTGCGGCACCGTTAGGGATTTCTAAACACTTAATAGGGCAGACTGATACAGTATGTTTTGAAATATGGGTAAATGAAATAATTTTGCCTAGTATTATATTTTGTATATAAATGGATAACTTTTATAAACGATATAGTTGGGTGTTATATGTTGTTTGTTAGGTAGTGAAGTTTTATACACATTGATTGTAAAATAGGATTTACTAGTAAAGTAAATATAAATTGAAATTTGAGAACTTAAGTTCTGGGATTTTGGAAATTTCTTTCGAAAGATTTAGGAATATAATATTAGTATTATTTGGAAATATTTTCCGATATAAATGTTTCAATATGATTTGAAAGGAATATTTTAAAGGAAAATTTGAAGGAAATTAGTTCTGTGCTCCCCTCTCTGTCGCTGACAATTAATTTCAATGATGAGTGCACGCATCATCAACGTTCATTTTCGAGTTTCAAAGTGGGAAGAATGCTGTAGTAGTTTACTACACATTTGTTTTGATAAACAAATCTAAATTTTAATTTCAAAATATGATTTGATATATATAAAAGATATGATTATATATAATATTATAAATTGATTGAAATAGGACCCGGTATTTTGTTCTTAAGTTTCTATAAATTAGTAGTTTCAATAATTGTAATGAATGAAATATTAACTTCTTAATAATTAGACACTTCCAAAATGAAAAAAAATAAGAAATTAGATGTTAAGTGATTAATGAAATAAATAAGAAATTGAAAATTTGTAACTTGGAGATATGAAAATTTAGGAGACATAATTATTGAACATTTTGTTAATTAAAATGAATAAGATAAGCTTGTGTAACTTTCATTTACATTCTAAAAGACATATATATAACTTACCAAAATTTCTATAAAAAGTTGAAATGTTAATAGAAACATGTAATGGAATATTATACAAGTAAAACTATAATAATGAAGGTGTTCAATGGAATTACTTCTATAATTAAGAATTTGATGTTATAAAATGTTATAAATTTAAGTTGATAATTTCAGTGCTATAAAATTTAATGTAGTAGAAAAGTTGAACGCTGTAAGTAAATAATTATAAACTTAAGTTAATATTGAAGCCATTTATAACTAAAGAGAGTACCATATAAATTGAGTGATTATAACTTCAGAAAACATTGAAATGGTTTAGAAATGAATTTAATATTCAATAATACTATATATGGAAGAATGGATGTGAAAAAGAAATAATCTATTAATGATAAATTAAATTGTAAAGAGACTTACATAATAATGGATAATCTAATAATTGAAATGGAAATAACTTATGTAAGCAATGGATGCAAAGTGATGAAAAGAGAAAAATGGCATTATATAAATGAATGGAGATGAATTTTATAAGTGGTGGATATAAATTAATTAAATAAACATTGTGCGAATGAATGAAATTGAAGAAAAATATGAAATGAGATTTATAAGAATAAACTTAATTGATATTTGAACTTTTGTTTGTATTAGCTTATGGGATGATTGGGAAAGGATCTTTCTAACTATATAAAAAGGTGTACATAATCTATTGAGTTTTATCTAAGAATGTTGTGTGTATAGTATACTTAGTAGTTTTTATATCATTTTATATGAATAAAAGTTTCTTAACCCGAAGAAACATTTGTTTTGGATGCTATGGATGTATGATTGATTACATTGATTTCGTATAATGGTTGTATGTCTTGTTTGCAAAATGATTATTGTTATGTTGTGATTGTTTGTTGTTATTAGTTGAAACGACTTAAATATTTCTCTTTTACATAATAATTAACCTCGTTGGATTATATAAGTGAAATACAGGTTTATGGAAGCAATTGCTATCACTTTTGATTTCATAAATAAGCGTTGTCTGGCCGACAAATAGGTATGTTCTCAGATTATAGTTTTCTAGTGATACTATATTGTTTTCTCGTGGTTTGGGACAGATTATTTTGAAATATATGATATATATATATTGTTATTATTGATATTATTATTTCTCCCAGGTCTCTCCGTACAAAGAAGACTTTGCCGAAATATTTTGTGAACTTTGGACTTAAAAAATTTTGTGAAATGTTTTTCAAACGTTTATTAACTTGAATATAAAAGGATTTAGTTGCTTACAAGTTGATATTTTATATAAATTATTTAATTATGTAAATTAATTGTTATAAATTTAATATTTTGAATAAGATATATTAATTCCTTAAACACCTCTTTTCCCTTTTCGATGACGAAAAGTTTTGAGAGGGGAGAGTGTAACGGCCTGCATTTTTCCAATAATTACAATTTTGAATTAAATAAGATTTTGTAATTTAATGTTGGAAGAAAATAAAATTTATGATGTAGGAACGAGAAAGCTAACTAAAATGAAGTTTAATAATGTAAATTGATGTAAGAAATAACTAATTGAATAAAATCTCAAATAATTATAATAAATTGTAAAGTTACATTGGTTAAAAATTGTAAATAAGAAGATAAAATCAATGTGAAGTTATTTGTGTTGTTAGTTCACAATAAATTTGGAAATGTGTTTGAATTGGCAAATTGTAACAATGGTTAATTAATCCATTGAAATTAATTAGTTATAAATGGTAAATAAGGGAATAAATTAAATGTTATAACTAATTGGTGAAATAATATGTAATTCATTGTAATTGGGAAAAATTAGGGTAGGGTAAGTAGTTATATCATTTATTTGAAGATAATAAACTTATAAGTGTGTTAAAGTAAGAAAAGGTGACAATTGTTATATGTTGCCTATTTAATCAATCTGTTGAATTTAATGTGGAATAAATTACGACTAAATGTAAATAAATATTACATTAATGTAAATTAAGATGAAATTGGAGAATAGTAATATAATAAGATATAAACCAATGCTAACTATGCTCATAGGGTAATGATTGATTGTAATAATAGATGTTAATATAAGAATGAAACAATTTAAGAAATAGATGTTGGAATATGAAATGAACAGTAAATAGTTGCGGCGTAATGAGAATTCGTTTGAAATCTAATGTCAAATATAAACTGCAATAATAGTTGTTGAAATCCTTTAACTGAAAAGAAAAGACAAGTGTCGTGTAATTAATTAGTTCAACATAAGAACTTACATTTTAAATTAAATTAAGATAAAGATTTTAATGAAATTAAAGCTTTGACTTGAAAAGAAAAAAATGTATGTTTGCTTCTAACCGGAAAAACAAATTTTCAATTTGAATAAAGGATGGAGTGAATGTTTTAATGAAAGAATAACATAATTTGTTATTTGGAATGCATGTTGGAGAAGTTGATTTCAATACGATAAAAACATTTACTTTGTAGATAGTGTATAAATTTTGTTGTATATCAAATTTTACAAAACATGTTTGAATTGGTATAAATGAAAAGATAACGGTATTAATAATTAGAATTTACTGAAATTGGTAATGAAAAGAACTGAAATTAGATTAATTTAAATGTTTCAATTAAAAGGAAACATTTCAATTAATCTAATTTCAGTTAAATGAAACATAAACAAAATTGTAATGAATGAGTTAATATAGCAACTTACATTTTGTGTCAATATGGAATGAACATTTTAATTAAGATAATTGCATATTTCGAGATGTATAAAAATAAAACTTTCATTTTGAATAAGTATGATTTTGGAAAGAAAAAAAATTGAATTTTAGGATAATATTATATACACACATTAATATCCAAATTTCTAAGTATATCAGAGGGTTAATGGTTGTGTAAATGTTATGGAACCAACTAGAATTACCTTTAATTAACAATTGTACATTAATTACACATGTCCATGTATATTTATTTTTTCCATTTCATATATGGTTAAAGCTTGTAAATTTGTTGCATTAATGTGACAATTACAGTAATTAAAACAAGTAAAGTATATCATTTTATAATGGTTCGATAGATATATATTCATTAATTTATAAAATTTGTTTGAGTAACATAAATAAATGAATAGATTAATTGACTGATTAATTGTTAATTGATTGATTATGCTAATGGATTGCGCACATATATTAACATAAAACGAATGTTTTAAGAAAGAATTAAATGATAAATATGTGTATATTTGGGTTTGTTGAAGTGAATTAAGAGGAGTAAGTTTTGGAATTTGGATCCCAAAGGTTTGTTTATAGTATATAAGTGGTCCCTTGATTTATTTTGCATTTATTATCATATCCACGTTCTTTTTTTTCATTTTCAAGTACTATGTATAGGTTTCATTTGAGCATCCATTTAATTATTAGACTACTCATTCGTTTCTTGTTAATTATTAATTTCCTCATTCTTTTCATTTGTTTCTCATTTATTCGTTTGCTCCTTTCAAGTGTTTTACCTGAATTTTTTTTTCCTTTTTTCCACTTTGAACATCCAAATTAATTTTCATGCCATGTAATTTGCATTTGTTAGTCTGTGACATGATGGTTTTGATGACAACAACCATAGAATAGATTATAAAATATAAATAATGACATTATAAGTTTAGATATATATGTATATGCAGGATCTAACCATGTAGGTATCAAGAATGAAGACTGTACAGTATAGAGATTCAAGATATCGAGATAGAAGACTCATGAGTATCAAGATTATCAAGTGTACAAGATTTCAAGCATAAGTATTTTTATTAGGAATTTTTGTTAAAACTCATAGAAAAGCACTGGCATCTTAAAATCCAATTATTCGTGGAATGGAATCCACTTCGAGCCTGTTAAAGGGATGGAACCCTAAGTAGGATAGAACCTACGAAAATCTAGTGGAACATTGTTTTGTATCCACTAATTTTAATTCAAATGATTTTACAAAATTATCTTGTTTTCAAAATGATTTCAAAACTTTCCTTTTGAAAACATCAAAACTCTCTATCCTGATTTTAAATAATTTTAGGCTCAAAATTATCTTTAATTTCAAAGTCAAATTACTCCTGATTTTAAACTATCTTTTTAAATTATATATTTAACTTTTATACTTAGATTTAAATATAAAATTATAGTTAAAATCTATATATATATTATTCTATATATATACTTACGAATTTTAACTACAGTCAAATATATTTGTAAAGTTTAAAATAAATTTAATATAGGATAAAGGTTATTTTCAAAGAAAATCAAATCACCAAAAATTGCTTTGGGACGTCGACATGCCTAGGGTAACCATGTCGACATGGTGTCAGTTGAGTTTAAAATTTAAATTTCAAAAGAAGTGTCTATTCGCCGTAACTCTTCATGAATGGACATGGCTGTTGTTCTTCAATATATAGGGGTTAGTTTCAATGAATTTTGTATCAGATTTTCTTGTTTTTCACTCCTCTTCTTCTTCCACGTTTCTTAATACATATTTTTACCATTACTCTGTCGAAATCAACATTGAATCGAACTCAATTACTTCTAGTTTGCTTCACTACACTATCTCTACAAGATTCTCAGTGCTATTCAGAGTTATAAACTTCTTTGTAATCTATTAAACGAAAAAAGGTGTGACTGTAGCCTTGGAAATCAATCAAGAGAGAAAATGTATGATTGTAGCCTTGGTAAATCAATTAGGTATACTTGTGGCCCGAAAATCAAGTATCTCTACCCAGAGGATAGAAATTTTAGAGGGCGTACCTCGTAGCCTTGAAACCGAAGGTGTAATTGTACAATTGCTTTTGAAAGGAAATCCGTACTTGTGTTGCGGGACTGGATGTAGGGTAACTCCGAACCAGTATAAAATCCGGTGTGTTCTTTCCTTTACTACTTTTATTTTATTTCTGCATCTGTATTTGTTTCTGTGATCATATCTGTGTTTGTATATTGCATACATTGGTGTCTAAATTTACATAAACTAAAAAAGATTTTGTAATTCTTGATTAACACCATTCACCCCCCTCTAGTGTTAATCCTAGCCTTAAGATTCGTAATCCGCATTTCTCCTAATTGGTATCGGAGCAAGAATTTCAAAGTTTCATAATCTGATTTTTGAAAAAGTGTTTAAAATGGCTATATTTGTTAATACTAATTTAGAAGTATTCAAACCATCATTGTTTCTTGAGTCCGCATATAATCAATATTCAAATTCAAGTTGTCTACCAAGATTGTTTGATGTGCAGGAATCGAGCTTTATGGGTGTTGAGAAATCAATCCACAACAGACAAATTGTGCAGATTAGAAAGAACAAATGGATACTTGATAGTGGATGTTCTAGACACATGACTGGCAATCCAGATATACTAAATGATATAATATACAAAGACGGAGGACTGGTTAACTTTGCAGACAATTCAAAAGGATGTGTGACTGGCATCGGCAAAGTCGATAATTCTGAAACTCCTACTATTACTAATGTTTTTCTAGTTAAGAATCTGAAACATAATCTGCTAAGTATAAGTCAACTGTGTGATAAAGGATATAAAATTAAATTTGAAAAAGATAAATGTCACATTGAAGATAATAATTCAACCATTATATTTGAGGGAGTCAGGAAAAAGAATATTTATATTCCTAATATGAAAGTTTCAAATGATAACTTGTGTCTGTTGGAAAATATAAGTGACCCTTGGATTTGGCATAAGAGATTTGGGCATTCGAATTTCAAACTCTTATCTAGATTGTCAAAACATAATCTAGTAAGAGGTCTCCCTAATATTATTTTTAAAGTAGATAGTTTATGTGATGCTTGTCAATTAGGAAAACTTAGAAAAAGTTCCTTTAAATTAAAAGATATGATTTCAACTTCAAAACCTCTTGAATTACTTCATCTTGATTATTAAAGTCCATCTCAAATTCTATCAATAAATCATAGTAAATATGTCTTTGCAATTGTAGATGATTATTCTAGATTTACACGGACAATATTTTTGAAACATAAAAGTGATACTTTTGAATGTTTTAAGACATTTTCAAAAAGAATTCAAAATCAATTTTCTCTAAAAATTGTAACTATTCGAAGTGATCACGGTGGTGAATTTGAAAATGAAAAGTTTGAGGAATTCTGCAATAAAAAGGGAATAACTCACAATTTTTCATTTCCGATAGCTCTACAACAAAGCGGAGTAGTAGAATGTAAAAATAGGACGATTCAAGAGTGTGCGAGAACTATGCTTACAGATAGTAATTTACCAAAGAATTTTTGGGCAGAAGCAGTTGCTAACGCCTGTTATATTTTAAATAGAATTTTAATTAAACCATTAACTGATAAGTCATCTTATGAACTTCTTTATTCAAAGAAGCCTAAGGTATATTATTTTAGAATTTTTGGAAGTAAATGTTTTATTTTAAATACAAAAGATAATTTAGATAAATTTGATCCTAAATCCGACAAAGGTATCTTTATCGGATATTCTAATAGAAGTAAAGCGTACAGAGTGTTTAATCTAAAAACTAAATCCATTGAAGAAACAATGCAAGTTTCATTTGATGAAAATTTTGAAAATACAAATGATAAAGAGGATTTAATCACTCAAAATAATGAATCAATTGAAACTAATAATGAAATTAATCATCCTAATAAAAGGACAAAATTTTTATAAGATCATCCTATAGAAAATATGCTGGGAGATATGCAATCTGTTGTTAAAACTAGAAATCAACTAAGTCAAATGAGTAATGTAGCTTTTATATCAACTATTGAACGCAAAAATCCAAAAGAAGCATCAACTGATGATTCATGGATTTTGGCTGTGCAAGAAGAATTAAATCAATTTACTAGAAATGATGTTTGGGAACTTGTTCCTAGACTAGAAAATAAAACTATAATTGGAGCTAAATTGGTTTATAAAAATAAAACGAATGAACAAGGAGAGGTAGTTAGAAATAAAGCTCGATTAGTCGCTCAAGGTTATTGTCAAGAAGAAGGAATAGATTTTGATGAAACCTTTGCTCCCGTAGCAAGATTAGAACCCATCAGGACTCTACTTGCTTTTGCAAATCCTAATAATTTCAAATTATTTCAAATGGATGTTAAAAGTGCCTTTTTAAATGGATTTGTAAAAGAGGACGTATATGTTGAACAACCACCACTTTTTGAAAATGAAAAATTACCAAATCATGTTTACAAACTTAAGAAAGCTCTATATGGTCTAAAACAAGCTCCTAGAGCCTGGTATGATAGACTAAGATCTTACTTATTACAATCAAACTTTGAAATTGCTAAAGTAGATAATACTCTTTTTACTAAAATAAATAAAAATGATATTCAACTAGTATAAGTTTACGTAGATGATATCATTTTTGGATCAACTAATTTTGAAATGAATAAAGATTTTTTTGAAATAATGACAAAAGAGTTTGAGATGAGTCATATGGGTGAATTAAATTTCTTTTTAGGATTACAAATAAAACAATTAGATAATGGTATTTTTATTAGTCAAGAAAAATATGATAAAGACCTAATTAGTAAATTTGGTTTGACTACTGCAAGTGGTAAACCCACTCCCATGGCAACCAATGAGTACCTTAGTAAAGAAGATCTCTAGAAAGATGTAGATCAAAAACTATATAGAGGAATGATTGGATCACTACTCTATATTACTGCCAGTGGACCTGATATCATGCATAGTCTTTATCTCTGTGCCAGATATCAATCCCAACCTAAAGAGACCCACTTAAAAGCCGTAAAACGAATCATAAGATATGTTAAACACACATCTGATTATGATTTATTCTACCCTCAAAATGATTCTTTTGACTTAATATCTTACTGTGATGCTGACTATGCTGGTTGTAAATCAGACTGAAAAAGTACAAGTGAGACTTTTCACTTTTTGGGGCATTCTCAGATTTCTTGGCTTAGTAAAAAGCAACACAGTTTCTTTATCAACAACTGAAGCAGAATATATTTCTGTTGCTTTGGCTTGTTCTCATGTAATATATATGCAACAAACCTTAAAAGATTTTGGTTTAAAATTTTCAAAATCACCAATTTATTGTGACAATACGAGTGTGATAAATTTATCCAAAAATACTACTCAACATGCTCGAACTAAACATATTGATATCAGACATCATTTTCCCAGTGATAATATAAGTAAAGAAGTAGTTACTCCCGATTATATCAATTCTGAGAATCAAATTGCTGATATCTTAACAAAACCCTTAAATGAATCAATATTTAGTAAATTAAGAAGAAAATTAGGTATTTGTTCTATAACTGAAATATGAAATATAAATAACAAGTATAATTAATAATTACTATTAAAATAATTCAAAGAGTTAAAATATAAAAGACCATGCCGACATCCCCCATATACGCATGTCGACATATAACGTTTTTTATTTTGTGAAATTTTTCCCACCAAAATTTAAAATAATTGGTTATAAATTCTTCACATTTTTGAAATTTTATTCATCTTTTATGTTATCTCTCTGTTCTTCTCTCTGAAATCAAATAATCAATGACCTTCTTTTCCAAATCAAACATAAAATCAAACTTTTCATTCCCCTCTCCTACATCTGGTCCATTTCAACGTACTACTCTCGCTCATGTGACTAAAATAGAGGACTCTCTTAAGGATGCACTTCTGATGATGACTGAAATTCAAGTGACTCAACTTCGTATGGAAAAGGAACAAAAGTGGCAAGGCAAGATTCTTAGGAATTTGCAAAAATTCCTAATGGATAACCAGGCCTACCCTATCTTAATTGATGAAGACTCTTCACTCAATCAAGAACAAGAGGCCAACGAAGAAGAAGAAGAAGAACCCATGGAAGAAGCGCACGAGGAGGATGATGACCAAGTCGTGTGTATTGGAGAAGTGTGTTTTGACAAAAATGGGAATCTTGTCGAACAACGTGGAAATTTCTGTTTCCACTATCCAAACTATTCGATTCATAGATCTCCTTTGTTTAAAAACACACAATAGTTTCTTTTCTTTCTTCTCCATTGTTGTTCGTGTTTCTTTATGTTTTCTATACGCTCATTTATATAAAAATTCATACTAATAAATAACTTGTGTTCTTATACGTGTTTTAATTATAAGTACTATCATGAATGCTTAGTTAGGATATTTAATTGTTTAGGACTATGTTTTAGTATTATATTTAAGTGATGTTTACTTATGATAACACTATCATTATAATCACATGTCATAGAGTGTTAGTTTTAGGGGGAGTTATATAGTTTGGAGTAATTTTTTTGTTGATGACAAATGGGGAGAAATATAAAATAGGATAGTTAGGCATAAATTAAGGGGGAGTTTATTAGTTTTAGGGGGAGTTATTGTGATAGAAATAATATTTTATAAACAAAGTGTAACGACCCATAAATTTAACGGTTTTAATAACGTTACTAATTGAATTTTTGTGAAGTTAAACGATAAAATTTTGAAGTATAAATTTGATATTTGGAATGCGTCTAGTTAAACATAAGAACTGGTAAATTTTCGTATGAAAATACGAAAGTTTATTTCGCGCGTAAATTTACTTCAATCTAATCAGTTAAAAAGCGATGAAAATAAAACGTTTTCAAAACCAAAATATTTCTACATAGAAAAATTCTAAACCATCTTTTGAGCAAGTTGCCAGTTTGTCGTTTTTCCAAATTCGGACATCTTTGGCTCCGTCGATCTTATTTTTCCGTGATTTATTTTATGCATTTTTCGTAGTAGAAAAATTTGAATTTTTTTTTATAATTCAATCGTACCATCAATATCTGTATACCGTTTTGATCGTATCTTCGTGCTGATCACCACGGTATGTTCGTATATGTGCTTCGCCGTCCGATGAACGGCGAAATTTTAAAACATTGAACCGTATTGGTAACTATTTCGAAATCTTTTCGTTTCCTTCTGTCTTCATCTACCTGCCTGTTCCAACTAATGCCTATCTGCACTTAATATCTCTGGAATTCTAAACATGAATCTTCTTTTCCAATGGTTTGGGAAAAGAGAAAGGGAATATCATTGGTTGCATGCTTATGTATGGTTAGGCTTAAAAGAAATTAATCACAAATATACGTTTGCCTGCACAATTTTCACTACTCTCCATCATTTTCATCAGATCATCTACCCCTTCACGCTTCTCTTTTCTCTGCTTGAACTAAACCGTGCTTCCTCATCCTCCTCTCTCTTCCACTTGCTTCTCCTTTAAAACCCCAATACCCTATTATCCAACCAAAGATTACACCACCAGATCTCGCATGTTAGGCCTCCTTCCCACCAGACAAACCCAGTCAACCTCGCCACCTTTCCTTCACCAAACCCAAAGCAACCCGTGCTCCGACCTCCCACAGCTCCATCCATCGACCCGAGCACCGAAAGCCTCAACCTGACCTTCAACCTACTCCACCTGTGCAGCAAGCCACATCACCACCTTCGACCATGTTTGCCTCCCCGCACAACCCTCTACAATCGAGGCCACTCCAGCACCTCCTCGTGCTCATCAACTCGGCCACCCCACCAAAGCTTGTAGCCCGACGTCGTACCCTGCCTTCATCGCCAAACCACTGTGCGGCAGCCTCCAATCTTTTCCCGTAACTCCTCCCCTCTTCTATGTATAGGTATGTATATACGTGTTTTAACCTATCTGGTTAAGGTGCTATATACATTATATATAGTTTATATATAGTGGAATTTTGTATGGAGATATTTGTGGTTATATGTGACAGTGAATAGGAATTCCATATATGAATCTCAATAGTCTACACATTAGTTTTATATATAAAAGTTATACAAGCTATATAAAATGAGTGGGTTTATATATAAAGCTGTTATAATATATTGTATATAATGTTTACAACGTGTGTAATATATATATATATATATATATATCATTGGTTTTTGTGTTTTGATTTTCCCATTTTAATATAAAAGTTTATATATTATAAGTTGTTCCTGTATATGAGACATATATATGTTATTACAATTTGGTTCCAGTGTTATACTCTATTTATTCAGAGTTTAACTGTTTGAAGATATTGGGTCTGGGAATTTCGATCTGGAATATCCGGTTTGTATAATTTAAGGAAGTTATAGACATGTCTGATGTTGCTTTAAATGTATGTATATAGAATGATTTATAAGTTGAAATTTTGAGATACTTGCTTTTGTATGTTACAGTATGTACGAATTTATAAATGGTCTGCATATTTTCTATGTACAAATGTCTGTGTATGTAACTATATGGGTTTTATTAGTATTATTTTGTTAATATAAATTTGTATACTTACTACAGCACTATAAATTAGTATTATATTAATATAAGTTCAAGCTGTAGTTTATATTTTATGAGTGGAATTATATAAAGAAGTTATGTGTAAGCATAGGTTGCATTCGCCTAAAGTAACTTTATTTATGTATATTGTATGATATAATATGTTCTGTAGTCTACATGCCTATAGTGTTACATTTTGTGTCAGCATGTAAAGTCGCCTGTGCATGTATATATATCGGTTAAAAATATATTAGGTTAAATTATTTTCTTAAGTTATGTTATATTTTTGAAACAGTTTTTATTAATAATACATAAGTGTTATATAAACTGTACTGTTTATATAAGGCTGTTTATACGGTGCAATTTTTGATATACTTTGATTTTTTTTTATTTAAATTTTAAGCATTATGTTATAAGGTATTGTTTTTTTTGTTTTGTAGTTAAATCAAAATGTTGATTTTATTAGTATATTAATATGATATACTTTTCATTTTCGATTTCTATTAACTGATTCTGATTGGTTCTCGTCGACTTTCATTTATCAGCTTTGACCGTTGAATTCGTGCCAATTTCGCTCTGCTTTAAAAATTTGTGCTTGGATTCGTAACTCAAATTTCAATGTCCGTATTTGTGTTCATATCCGTGACATTTTCTGCCTCTCTAGCCTCGAAAGGTGAGCAATCACTCACGATTAATGTTCTTTTATTTATTAAATTTGATTTCAATTGAAACGACAATTGAAATATGCCGTTGTTATTTGTTGCACTGTCATTTATATATCTGTTCACCTTGACATCTGACACCATTATCTGTTAATTATACGATGATAATCCAGTTTGGCTGATGAATGATTGATTGTTTGTTGTTTATATTGAATGTAAATTGAAATGCGATAAGTGATAAATATTATGCAATTGAATTTGACGTAGGATAGTTTAAAAATGTGAATCAACATATGTGTTGAATTTGATTAGTTAAATTTGTATAATATGACTTCTTTTAGACTGTTAAATTAATTGACATGTAGAATAGTGATAATTACACTTTGAACCATTGAACGTATATTGGATAAATTGTTGTAGTATAAAATTTAAATTGAACGACAAGTGGAAAAACCGTAATGTAATAATCTTTAATCTACATGAAATGATAGTGTAGATTCTAGAGATAATTATATTAATTCGCACAAACAACAATGCGAATTAATACGATTATTTCGGGATTATTTGAATTAATTATTGGATTGTTATTGATTGTTGTTATTGCTTGTTTATTTACTTTGACACCATCCCTGTTATCACACTGCAAGTTCCCTTTGTTATGTTTGATTTTTGAATTGGAATTGGAATCGGGTTGAAATGATAAATATCAAAATGAACTTGACTTAGGATAGAGAATTTAATAAATTCGATTGGTCAATAATTTGATTTAAAAATAAAATAATGATTTTATTCGAATAAAGAATAAGTTTTGAAATGAAACTGGAATTTGAATTTTGATGAAAGGAAAATGTAAAGATTGAAATCTGAAACAAATATTAACGTAGTAATTGATGAAAGAACGTTGTTTGAAATTTAATTATTTAATAATTAAATTTGAAATTATTAATAAATAATTTGGAATTAGTAATGATTGAGTTTTGAAATAATTGAGTTTGAAATCATTTAATAATTAAATTTGAAATTATAATTAAGTTTGAAATTATTAAGTCGAATTTATAATTAAGTTGAAATGATTGATGATTAAATTTGAATTCATAATTAAGTGGAAATGACTTAATAATTAAGTTTGAATTTGTAATCAAGTTTGTAATTATGAAGTTTTGAAATTATAAATAATTAAGTTTGAAATTATTTAATATTTAAATAAGATTGAATTATCTGATAATTGAATAAAAAAAAATTGAATTCTTTGATAAGAGAATTTGAACTTTTGATTAAGTAAAATTTGAACTTCGTTAATAAATGAAATTGAGTTCCTTTTTTATTAAAGTTTTGGAAAAATTATTTAAGTAAGTTAATAAGTGAAATTGAAACTTCTCGATTATGCGAAATTTAGTTCTTTATTTAATTGAGTTTAAAATTTGTAACGAAGTCAATAAATAAGTGAAAATTGAATTTCTTTAACAAGAAATAAAAATGCGTTTTACTGAAATAAATGTAAGACTTGAATTTCATAAAATATGTTAAACACACATCTGATTATGATTTATTCTACCCTAAAAATGATTCTTTTGACTTAATATCTTACTGTGATGCTGACTATGCTGGTTGTAAATCAGACTGAAAAAGTACAAGTGAGACTTTTCACTTTTTGGGGCATTCTCAGATTTCTTGGCTTAGTAAAAAGCAACACAGTTTCTTTATCAACAACTGAAGCAGAATATATTTCTGTTGCTTTGGCATGTTCTCATGTAATATATATGCAACAAAACTTAAAAGATTTTGGTTTAAAATTTTCAAAATCACCAATTTATTGTGACAATACGAGTGCGATAAATTTATCCAAAAATACTACTCAACATGTTCGAACTAAACATATTGATATCAGACATTATTTTCTCAGTGATAATATAAGTAAAGAAGTAGTTACTCTCGATTATATCAATTCTGAAAATCAAATTGCTGATATCTTAACAAAACCCTTAAATGAATCAATATTTAGTAAATTAAGAAGAAAATTAGGTATTTGTTCTATAACTGAAATATAAAATATAAATAACAAGTATAATTAATAATTACTATTAAAATAATTCAAAGAGTTAAAATATAAAAGACCATGCCGACATCCCCCATATACGCATGTCGACATACAACGTTTTTTATTTTTGAAATTTTTCCCACCAAAATTCAAAATAATTGGTTATAAATTCTTCACATTTTTGAAATTTTATTCAACTTTTATGTTATCTCTCTGTTCTTCTCTCTGAAATCAAATAATCAATGGCCTCCTTATCCAAATCAAACATAAAATCAAACTTTTCATTCCCCTCTCCTAAATCTGGTCCATTTCAACGTACTACTCTTGCTCGTGTGACTAAAATAGAGGACTCTTTGAAGGATGCACTTCTGATGATGACTGAAATTCAAGCGACTCAACTTCGTATGGCAAAGGAATAAAAGTGGCAAGGCAAGATTCTTAGGAATTTACAAGAATTCCTAATGGATAACCAGGCCAACCCTATCTTAATTGATGAAGACTCTTCACTCAATCAAGAACAAGAGGCCAGCGAAGAAGAAGAAGAAGAACACATGGAAGAAGCACACGAGGAGGATGATGACCAAGTCGTGTGTGTTGGAGAAGTGTGTTTTGACAAAAATGGGAATCTTGTCGAACAACGTGGAAATTTCTGTTTCCACTATCCAAACTGTTCGATTCATAGATCTCCTTTGTTTAAAAACACACAATAGTTTCTTTTCTTTCTTCTCCATTGTTGTTTGTGTTTCTTTATGTTTTCTATACGCTCATTTATATAAAACTTCATACTAATAAATAACTCGTGTTCTTATACGTGTTTTAATTATAAGTACTATCATGAATTCTTAGTTAGGATATTTAATTGTTTAGGACTATGTTTTAGTATTATATTTAAGTGATGATTACTTATGGTAACACTATCATTATAATCACATGTCATAGAGTGTTAGTTTTAGGGGGAGTTATATAGTTTGGAGTAATTTTTTTGTTGATGACAAATGGGGAGAAATATAAAATAGGATAATTAGGAATAAATTAAGGGGGAGTTTATTAGTTTTAGGGGGAGTTATTATGATAGAAATAATATTTTATAAACAAAGGTTGTCATCATAAAAAAAGGGGAGATTGTTAGTCCGTGAGATGATGGTCTTGATGACAACAACCTTAGAATAGATTATAGAATATAAATACTGACAATATAAGTTTAGATATATATGTATATGCAGAATTTAGCCATGCAGGTACCAAGAATGAGGACTGTACATCATAGAGATTCAAGATATGGAGATAGAAGACTCATGAGTATCAAGATTATCAAGAGTTCAAGATTTCAAGCATAAGTATTTTTATTAGGAATTTTTGTTAAAACTCGTAGAAAAGCACTGGCATCTTAAAATCCAATTTATTCGTGGAATGGAATCCACTTCGAGCCTGTTAAAGGGATGGAACCCTAAGTAGGATGGAACCTACGAAAATCTAGTGGAACATTGTTTTGTATCCACTAATTTTAATTCAAATGATTTTACAAAATTATCTTGTTTTCAAAATGATTTCAACACTTTCCTTTTAAAAACATCAAAACCCTCTATCCTGATTTTAAATAATTTTAGCCTCAAAATTATCTTTAATTTCAAAGTCAAATTACTCATGATTTTAAACTATCTTTTTAAATTATATATTTAACTTTTATACTTAGATTTAAATATAAAATTATAGTTAAAATCTATATATATATATATATATATATATATTATTCACTATATTTACATATGAATTTTAACTATAGTCAAGTATATTTGTAAAGTTTAAAATAAATTTGATATAAGATAAAGGTTATTTTCAAAGAAAATCAAATCACCAAAAATTACTTTGGGATGTCGACATGCCTAGGGTAACCATGTCGACATGGTGTCAGTTGAATTCAAAATTTAATTTTCAAAAGAAGTGTATATTCGCCATAACTCTTCATGAATGGACATGGCTGTTGTTCTTCTATAAATAAGGGTTAGTTTCAATGAATTTTATATCAGATTTTCTTGTTTTTCACTCCTCTTCTTCTTCTTCCACATTTCTTAATACATATTCTTACCATTACTCTGCTGAAATCAACATTGAATCGAACTCGATTACTTCTAGTTTGATTCTCTATCACTATCTCTACAAGGTTCATAGTGCTATTCAGAGTTATAGACTTCTTTGTAATCTATTAAGCGAGAAAAGGTGTGATTGTAGCCTTGGAAATCAATCAAGAGAGAAAAGGTGTGATTGTAGCCTTGGTAAATCAATTGGGTAAACTTGTGGCTCGGAAATCAAGTATCTCTACCCAGAGGATAGAAATTCTGGAGGGTGTACCTCGTAGCCTTGAAATCGAGGGTGTAATTGTACAATTGTTTTTGAAAGGAAATCTGTACTTGTGTTGCGGGACTGGATGTAGGGTAACTCCGAACCAGTATAAAATCCGGTGTATTCTTTCCTTTACTACTTTTATTTTATTTCTGCATTTGTGTTTGTTTCTATGATCATATCGATGTCTGTATATTGCATACATCGATGTCTAAATTAACATAAACTGAAAAAGATTTAGTAATTCTTGATTAACACTATTAACCCCCTTTAGTGCTAATGCTAGCCTCAAGATCCGTAATCCGCTTTTCTCACATCATTTACTATTCTCCTTTTCTGAAGTTTGTTTTGTTCATGCATGATTAGTTCTTGTAGTTTTCTTTTATTAGCAACTCTTTCTTCTAAAGATTCATATTAAAGAACGGAAGATTTATTTTTATCTTTATTTATATAATTATTCCTTTAATTTACCTCTTCAATACTACCATTTTATGGCTGTTCATATTCTTAATTTATTTCAATTACTAGTTTGTTTATATATAGTTTATTAGCTTTTCATTTGTTTCCGTCTTCATTCCTGTAGCATCATTTCATTTTTCAAATCTCATCTTTTGTGGGTTTTTTTGTTTTTGTTTTTGTTTTTTTGAAATGGTACTTAGATACAACATGTCGCTGGGACAACAGAACACAAACCACATGTCAATATATGTTCGAATCACACTAAGTAATTTTTGAACTTGTGACCTCTTGCACCAAAGCCGTATCACTTAACCATTGAGATAATGGTGTTTGTCATCATCTTCTGTAGTTTCATTCCTCCAAACAAACTTCCATCTCATTTTTCTTTCCCTTCATTTTCCTCCTCCTCCATTTTTTTTCTTCCTAAAATTTCCTTTTTTTAAAGCTTACCTTTTCTTATTTATCAAATCTTCTTCTTCATTTTTAAAGCTTTTTTCTTTTTAATTATTTATATTCTTTAATTTTCTTCTTCTTTTTCAAATATTCTTCTTTTTCCAAGTCCTTTACTTCAAATCCCGATCCATACAAACTTCTCCGTCTCTTCCAAAACTTTCTATAAAAAATTAGAAGACTAAGGTAGCAAGGAAAAAAATCAAAAGGAGGAAGTAGTAGTGGATCCAAATCCAACTAAAAAAGAGAAATCCATAAGGTGAGTGTTTTAACCCACTCACAACTACTAAATTATCTTATGCTAGTTACATTGAATTATGATGTGATATGGAATTGATTGGTTGATGTTTGGTATATTTAAATTGTCATTCTAGTTAAATTTAACTTTTATTGCATTTAATCATCATTTAATTTAATATTGAATTTAATTGACGATTTAATACCTATTAATGATAATCAGTTATCTATTGATGTTTATTGGTTGATTCAGGTGATAATTGTGATGTATGTTAATTTTTTATATTGGATGATTGGATGTTATATTTATATTGTTATAACACAACATGCCCTCTTAGTTATTGTTAGAAAATCCCTATAGGTTGAAACGATACATACCCGAACGATCATATCGAATAGAAGAAAATCATTGTGGGTTGAAATGATAAACCCAGCGATTTTTATTGATTTGGAATTTGGAATTGCAGGTTGATATAACATATATCCGTAAATTTAAATTTTTGCGGATTGAAATGATAAATATCCGTATCACTTGACCATAGGGTAGACAATTATATACGGACACCAGATTGGTCAAATTTAACGACTTTAAAACCCTTCAATCTTGAATTGGATTAAATGATATTTTGAAGGAAATTGATTTTATAAATTGAACTACTTTGAAAATCCATGTTTGAAGGTTGGAATTGGAAATTGGTTTAAATCGAAATTCTAAATTATTTTAATCTATTTTAAATCTATTTAAAGTATTTTAACCCATTTTAATCTATTTTAAAACTATTTAATCTGTTTTAATCTATGTTGAACTATATTAAACTATTTAAATCTATTTTAAGTTATACTAATCTATTTTAATCTTTTAAACCGTATTAATCTGTTTTAATCTATTTTAAATTATATTAATCTATTTTAATCTATTTTAAATCATCTTAAACTATTTTTAAAACTATTTTAAACTATCTAAACTATTTTCTAAATTTCATGTTTTGTATAGTGGAAGTTTTATATTTACATCTTTGATTTTTAAGTAGAATACGACTAAATGATGTTATAACATAAGTAGGGATTTAAATGACATATTTGAGGAATATGATGATTATAAATGAGGATTTAATCTTTTGGAAATATGAGTTCGAAAGCGATATGATTTCAAATGTGATATAATTTGGAAAAGTGATATGGTTTTTGAGAATATGATATTTTGATATATGAAACGGTCTGAAAATTTAAAAGAACCATTTGGTGTGAAATTAGCGTTTGGTTGTTGAAGAGATGGGGATCGGATATTGTCATACTCTTTGCCAATACTAAAAACTACTTTAAAAACTATGTACATGCTAGAGATTCTAGAAATGAAGTAGGATGGTTTGGAAAACGATTCTTTATGAGGTATTTACGTTGCCTGACTCCGATGAGTCAGCATAGATGTGACTAAAACAGAAGCTATACCTGGGCCAAGTGAGGTCATTCCTCTGATCGGACATGCTTCTTCGATACCATATTTATTACTTTATGATTGATTTGGTGGCCACCCCTCGATTTTGATTATGGGATTGTGTTCTGAAATTGGCGGTAGTTGCTGCTATGCGTTACCACCAGCTCGATTCTACAAAAACGGTAGAGTCATACCCTACCATTGCCTCGAGTATCGTGTTCACATGCCCTATCATGCCTTCTACGAGTTTGGTTAGTACCATACCTATGGAGTTCCCTCTGATAGCCTTCTAGTATACGGAGGAATTACGATACTGTATAGACTATGGAAACATATAAAAATGTGTTAAGGGGGATATGGGTAACGCCATAACGCTATTTCAGTACTTTACTTTACTGCAGACATTATTACAATGGCATATTTTACTATGTATGTAGATATTTTAATGGATCCTTGGGAGATGGAAATCCCAGACATCTCTTAAGTTATTGCACTCACGTTAGACACTGGATAGGAGATGTCAAAACTCGTAAATATCTCTGATGTCGTTACACTCATATCTATTTATTATTGATTTAACTTACATAAGATCTTTTAGTTCTGACTCGAGTGTTTTGTCTTTTCAGTTTGCTCGAGTCAATTTGACCTTTACAGTGTATCGAAGACTGCTTTTGGAGGACGAAGACGAAGATGTTGTACTATTGTTATTTATGATATTTATTCCACTGCATTATGTTATTCTACTACATAGTTATTTATTTCTGTTGTATGTAACTCCGATTCTGTATTGTAAATGTATAATAAAATGTTATTTGTAAAACAGATTCATGAACTATTTATTTGATTATTATATTTTTTCGTTCTTCTTTGAGACTCTATGTTTGTTTTCTTTCTTTCTCTACTTTTTCTTATTTACCCCATAACAATCTGCCCTTTTGAATGGTTTGAGTCTGACATGTGTGGCTTATCGTTGATTTAAACCGTCTAAAAAGGTGGGTCATTACATCAACATAATTCAAATAATTCCATTAAATACTAATACAACCCATATTATACCTATTTATAATCCTACACATTTCTTAAAATCTATTAGGCCTATGAAAGCCATGCATGTTCCAATAGGTAATTGACATTATTTATTTCTAAGATGGCTTCTTAGTACTCTACGTGATATGGCCTTTGTTGTGTCCAACAATTTTTTTTGTCCAAAGCTTCAAACTATGGTTTATTTCATAACCAACTTGTCTACCTAAATCTTATCGTACTTATTTACCTCAATTGTGTGGCTATGTAGGTTCCTGCTGCTTAACTGTCATGGTGGATTGATCGTTCGAACTCTCTAATTAACACAAGAATTTTTTTCGTCTTAGAACTAACAATTTGAATATCATCCATAGAAATAAAAATGTTGACTCCCCTATCCTCAAACATCAAACCAATGACGACTGGCAATGTTGCAAAATTTTGATAGGAGCTGTTCGTGATTTGTTCATCTTCTTAGACAATTCACTGACTCCCTTCTTGGTTGAAATAGCAACGTCATGGTTTTTTTGGGTTCAAGGCTTCTTCAAACATTGAGGTATGAGTAACAGACTTCGTTCTATCTAGTGAATTAATTCCCTCATTTATGCGTCTCTTTGAGGATTTACCCTTATCCTTATGGATATCCAATTACTCTTTCTAATGCTCCTTCGAGTATGATCCTTGTTTTTTACCTTTTTATTTATATATAATAAAATTGGTGAATGTGTACATTATAAAAATGACAAACATACAGAACATAAACTAGAAGCGTGTAAAATTTCATATTTCTAATAAGAGTAGCTTGTGGTGTTTCACTACTCAGAATAATATTTCCTTTTCAAAGACACGAATGTTAAATAAATATTTCTAACCAATAATATTGAATTATTCAACTAAGAAATTATCTATTAATGTATGTAAATGTTGGTAGCCTCACTAATCAGTGGAGTTCTATCGCAAAATCTATGACTACTAGTAGCCATTGAAATGGGCAACTTCTATTACCAACGTGTTTTTGTATGTTGGTTGCAGAACGAATGTATTTGTGAATGCCTATAGCCACATAAATGGGCAAAATTCTGTTACAGATATCGAATCAATCCCATTAATATATTTATATAGATAGATTATAAATAATTCGCTAAATTACTAATCGGTACAAATTATTCCCTAAATAAATGGATTTATGAATATCTAATCATCATTGTAACATTAATATGTCATTAACTATACTAGTAAAATGACATCAATATAATAATTAGTGGATTTTGTAAATACTAGTTACCATTTTATGTAACAATTCTATTCTTCTTCAATTATATAAATAAATTATACATAAATGATCTAGATTTTATATCAATCCTAGTGATATGAACCACGTCCCAAATGGATCTCGTGCGAAGATGTTATTGCACATTAAAGTTTTAGGGGATAAATGATAATTTTTAATTCAGATTATATTAAGATAATACAAGTGCCGAATATACAATTTTATTATGTAATTATTTGCAATTTTCATCTTCTACTTTTTAGTTTATCATTTGTAAATCCTGAAGAAAAATCGACTTCAACACCTGCTACCTTACTCCACCAGCTTTGGCCAAGAATACTATCGCCATCGATGCCAGTATGCTCGTTAGCACCAATCGCTCCAATGTATGCTCAACATGACCAACTCGATGACAATGTTATACTCTGCGACCATCACCACAGTCCACTAGAAGCACGAGTCCATTCGGCATCTATAAACAACTCAACCTATGCTATTTTCCTTGCCCGTGGCGGTCCTGGGTGATGGTCAACATCTGATATCATGGTCATTGACTACCTCAAACACCTTTGTAACATCCTACCTCTATACCTATACTATCCAAGGGTATTACAGAGTGATACTTTCAGATAATACAAAAAATGAGGATATATTGGGTACATATGTGAATATTCCCTTGGACTAACACTAGTACATAAAACATCAAGTATGCAACTCACCTATATGTACATAGTATCGGTACAAAACAATAGATATGTGTGCCTCTAAGATAGAATAATACATAATATAAAATACATCACAAAGAACCCAATGTCAAATGCAACGTGAATATATAATAATTAATACAATGCTGTTATAAGAATACAATATGGGTCGATACATTATACATATAAACTTAATCAATATTGTACAAGTATAATATAATACTCCTAATATATGACTCCTCTAAGCCCATTGAAATAGATGCTGGTTAATTCATCCTTATACTTGAAATGTCTCGAACTGACATGAGTATTATAAAATAACACATGGGCCAGAATATGTCTGATCAAGGATCGTAATTATGATAATATAATATAACAGGGAAAAATAAAAAGGTATCACTATCAAAGGTACTTAAAATGCCAGACAACATGTTAAATTTTATATATATATAAAGAGAGAGAGAGAGAGAGAATAATCCATAAGACATTATATCACCAAATAACTTAAATCCATATAAACAATCAGAACTGATATCAAAAGATGTCATCATCCATATAGGATCACACAAAATCAGAAATCATGTGATCAACAAGAATGGGAGAATCATAAAAATTCAAAAACCAACCTATAAATCTAGAAAACAACAATAGATGAGATATCACTAAGTATATTAGGCTAGCACGAAGCTTTTCCCAATTATATCCCAATCTCATATTATAAAATACCATTAACAAATACTAAAGTCAGCAAGAAAGATTTGAGCCAGTTCATAATAGTATACAAATGTAATCTATACTGGGTGAGCTGTCGACCTATAAAGAATAGGCCATCTGCCTTGACTATACTATGGACACGTTCTTAGGTATAATCTTATCTCATACATGCATTTCTACCGCACATGACCGAGCACAAACAGGAGACTAATGGTCGTATGAGCACTCCAGTAACCCAAGGTTTACTATACCATCTTCTATGTAGTCGGATCTGTTCCTACAACATTAGTTCACGCGAATCGAAACCAAATGAGAGATTGATAGCCGTATGTCCACTCTAGAAGCTCTGGGTCACCTAACCGGATTTTCTCCTGAAGTCTTTAGTTAACTCGACGGACATTGTGATAACTATCCACCAGTAGCTCATTGACACGTAGCCACGATCACGACCTTACTTTGCCCTTGTAGGTAACAGACTACTGGCATATGCAACATAACAAAGGGATGTAGATACTTGACATATGGCTTACCTAATCCAAACTTCATAATGTTGTGGCATATACTGCATGGGTCACCAAATCATATAATGTGCATCTATATACATAATATGTCAAACAAAGGTGTCGTAGATTGGGGGCGCAACCCCACGATCAGGCCGCTAGGGTGGATTTTAGAAAATCTGGTTTACTCCCGTAACATAAGGGGAGAAGGACAAAGGTAGACAGACACAAAACAAATACAATGGCCGAGAAATGGCTTTAAGTATACTTGATGCAACAAGTAACACATACAATAATCCCTATATTGAGTGTTATCTATGAGCAAAAGAATAGCTGAATAAATAACACTATGGTGTCTCATACCACCATGTGTTACTAGTTCATTTATTCAATGCTCATACATCACACTCTCGCTTCCTTATTCTATATAATGAGTCCAAAAAAACCGAAAAACTGTATCCGAAAGTCACATACCATACAGTATCATTAAACCATTTATTCCGATTTCTCGTCACATGGAATAAATATGCTAAATCAATAGAAAGATGTCATCACTATATCATATTGAAACTGCTAATCAAACCAATATCAATGGTGAATCACTCATATAATTATTATTCGATAGCAAGACAAAAATATCAGAAAAAAGTTAAAAATAGATTATCAAAATAAATTTAAAAAAAATACTTAATAATAAATTACCCACAGCATATAATCTTGTATAACAAACTGAACTTAAAATTTGATAATAAATAATAAAGAATATGGAAAACCGACATATGAGCTTATTCTAAAATAAACAAATATATAGTAATCTAATATAGTACTTAAATATATTTAATACCTATATTTATTTATTGGTTTGTATTTGTCTATCTGTTCATTTTACATGTTTAATATTATATATATATATATATATATATAATTATATATTAGTAAGTTGCCTATACTTTCCTTTACATATCATAATAGAAACAAGAGTTTCATTTAGTAAATATATATTCATTTAGCGTGAAAACTAGGAAACATGGCATGTGGTATTTATAATGATGCCGGCACACAACTTGTAAATTAAAAGGTAACATTCTCCATAATACATATTATATTAAGAGGACAGAAAAATCTGTAGTTATAAATGAACATCACACGTATTTTTTTTCATACACAAATAATTTATATATATATTAACTCACTTTATTATATCATATAATAATGAAACATTAAATCATTATATATATAACTTAAATGAAATTTTTGTGTATATAAAGTTATCATTATTTCAGTTCATCAAACGAAGATAAAACAATACACTAAAAAAGCCATTTTGCAACGGCTTTGAGCCGTTGCAAAAGCATTTCGCAATAGCCTACAACCGTTGCAGATTTTTAAATTGCAAGGCTCTAAGCCACTATGAAATTTAAATTCGCAATGGCTGTGGACCACTGCGAAATAGTACAACTTTTTTGGAAAAAAAATTGTTTTTTCTTCTTCCCCTACCATGTAGAATTTTATATTGAATCCATATTATTACAAACAAAACAGGTGATTGGAGCTAGAAATATACACAGTATAATCATTTATAGAACTTTGGTAAAAGATACATAATTGGAGCTAGAAATATAAAGCACCCACCAAAATTTTGACCAAGGCAAACATGAGATCATAAAGTTCAAAATGTTAGCAGCAATATCATATTCTCTTCACATAAAAAAACTCGAAACTTTTATACCTCTACATGTATATGTAATGACCTATAAATAAGGAATATCAAAACCATCTTAATTTTCCATGAACACATCTAACTAGTAACTCATATCATCTGAGCCGAAGTCCAAGTTTGTAATCACCGACAACAACACATCCAACTCTACTTTTGGAAATGCTGCAAATGATTCCATGCTTTTTTAAGTGTGTGCCACATATTCTTAATCTCATAGTCGGCTCTTCTTAGCAATCTTGTTACTATTATTGGCCATCTGCAATATAAGGATAAATTTTCAAAGTGGGCTAATTTTAGAAACTATTCCTCCTTTAGATCTAGTTTGAAAACTTATTACAAATAGAGTTGATTTTAGTCCAATTAGCACGCACATCAGCAGTTTTGCAACTATCAACGTATATGCGCAACTATGAGCTGCACATAATGTGAATAAATATATGCGCAACTCATAATTACACATATGCAAAACATTCATCAAATAGGACGGCACAACTATGAATGGCGCATAAAGGTAACATATAGGCTCAGCTCATAATTGCACCTGCACAGGCTTGCTACTCCCACATAACAGCAGCAGTAACCCCCTACCTACTTCACATCTCAAAATACACAAGCTCCCCATTATTTTATGCTCGAGCCCATCTCCCCCAAACCCTAAATTTCGATTTTTGGAACAATTCCACTAAAAATTAACAAATTTCTTCGCCGGTCTTCAAATCTATCACAGTGGAAGCAGAATCTTCTTCAACACAATACGATTTTGGTGATGTCTAAACCCTAGGTTTTTTTGTTAGTTTCTAATTTCCATAGTATTTATTTCTATTTGCAATAAACGTTGTCAATTACCTTGTTCTTAGTGTTAGAAATTCAATTCGGACAATGTATCAATCATAGCTTGTAAACGATGTTAAAAATAGCATTTTTGTTGCTTGAACTTTTAGAACCGAAAAGGGGATGCATCGTTAATACTGTGTTATATTTGTAGGATAATCACCGCATAAATATTAAAGATTTAATGAGAGTAATTTTTTATTTTCTAAATATAGTAAATAGTTAAAGAATTTTGCATTTTGAACTAACTAAACATTATAATTCTTTGTTTTGTAGAGTGTAAAACCCATCGACTATCTGGATCATTCGCAAAGTTTCAAAGATCTAATAGAGATGGTTGATGACCAAAGAATTCAATAATTACTTCATCAAGCGTTCTTCGGGTATTTTATGCAGACAAAGTATATCAGATTTGATCGGTCTATATTTATAGTATTATGCGATAGATAGAGGCTTGAGACTTGCACCTTTCCTTTTTCTATTGGAGAAATAACAATTACTTTGCAAGATGTTTCTTTTCTACTCAATCTTAGTAACGACTTGCCGTTTTTACCCTTAGAAATCGACACTAAAACATCCATGGTATACACGTGTCGAATAACCAAGTACCAGAAAGAAAAATTGTTGAGGTTAAAGAAATAAAAGACAGAACAGAATCACACAAAACATGATGAGTAAAATATAATATGAACAGGTCTTTAAAAAAAGAAACCATCCTTATTACATACAACATCAAAGCACTCTAAACTATTATAAGCTTGAATAGTTATAACAACTTGTTCTTACAATTGCTGATATACAACACAAACAAACATCAAGGACAACGAACAACGGAAGAATATAAGATACGTAAATACGTCTTGGAGAATCTAGCTCATCTCCTGAAAGATTCAAAGTGTCCAACTAAATTTGTAAAACTTGCTCGGGCTGACCCGAAGATTACAAGAAGACAACGCTATGACGACCCCATCGCTATACCCAGTTTAGCAAAGAACATTACAAATAATGTTGTCTGCTAATCCAGAGGATATAGCTGGTCAAGGGTGATTGAATGTGAATATATCTATACTAACACTAACATGTCTTATTTACCGTTTTGAGGATCTAAGCTAAAAATTTAACGTGTGCAGTATTAATACAACGTAATAAACACGTTGACTAAAAATATTTAGAACAATATGTAATATAGATAAATTAGAATCAGAGTCACAGATCATAGTGGAATAATATTCATCATTATATACATAATAGAATGTGAGTACACAAAATATGAGTACTAGACCCACGTAATATACACATCATATCCAAATTCTTGTATCAGGTACTAAGTCACTACTATATAATATAGATGACATAAACTCCTAACGGTCAGTATATACAAGTATGAAGTAAACTAAAACTATTAAAATAGTCTACTTCCATACTAGCCAAAAATCAAAAGGTCAATGGGTCCTTGTACCTGTAATGTCTCGGCCTGACCTGAGTATCAAAATAATAAACGGGTCAGACGATATCTAAATAAAAGGGTGAGATACTAATATCATAACTTTATGACTTAAAATAATAAACCATATTAAATATGTCGTATAAACAATCATAGTAAGCTATATTAATTAAATTCATTACTTTAAAATCCATAAATGACTTAATCTCAAATAAATCATCTCAAAATATGCCTAAAACTCAAAAATCCGTTAAAGGCATGTCAAACCAATAGATAAATATATCACAATTACGACTTAACAATAACCAAATAAGTCATAAATAAAATATGCCCAAAACAAATACTCAAATAAGGAATATCTAACAAAACACCATTTCATAAATTCATATCAACTCTCAATAGACTATGATCTCAAAATATGATGATAACGAATTCAAAATTCCTCAGAGCGATAAAGGATACATAATATCTATACTAAAAATCTATAAGGAAACAATCATCAATAATGAAATAATAATGGTAGTCATCTATTAGCTTATTACAGTGGCACAAAATCTACCGAAAGAGATCTGCTATATAGAAAGGAAGCCTTCCGAAAGAGCTGAAGAGTAGGGACACCACTCAAAAAAAAGAGCAGCCGTGTACCTAATCTGTCCTATGAAAATTAACCTTCCGAAAAAGGTAAACATAGTGTAACTTTATAAAACAAAATAAACTGATAGGTTGTAGTATCTATAGAGTATGATGCGCGTAGAAATCTGCCTTTCAAAAGAGACAGTTTTTTTTTATATGAAACAAATTTTATTAACGATCACCAAAAGCTGTCAACATGCCTAACAGGTAACCCAAAAGCGAAAAAGAACAACAAACCGAACGAGAAACACCATAACAAAAAAAGGAAAAAAGGCAAAAGGCCCCCATAGGCAGGCGAATCAGAACGGACGACTGCTGCAAGAAACAGACACGGAACATGGTTGAGGAGCTCAGGAAAAACCACCGCCCATCAAACATCGTCATCGAGCTCCGGCAATGCCACCGCCCAACGACGATGTCGGATGACAACCGTGCAATACACCATCAAGATAGAGGGCTAGTCTCCAATAAATAAAATACCAAACAAAGCTCCCAACATCCAAAGAACAGCAGAATCAAGAGCCGATAAAATCCAAAAAACCTACAGCCAAGCTCCACCCAAGAAAGGAAAAGAGCTCCAATCATGCCAGAAAATCCAGAACCTGAAAACAGTTGCCAGAAAAAAGCCGAAAATAAAAAAAGGGGGGGTTAAGCGGGAGATGCTACAAGGAAAACAGCAAGCAAAGACACAAGTCTCGAGATCGGAGATCAACCAATACCCGATCTAATGGAGGACTGAGAGCAGGTAATAGAAAGCAGGGCCACAAGGAGAGCAGTACGAGAATTGACTGAACCCTTGAAAGGTCTACCGCGAAAAGCCATTAAGACATCATTTCTAACCCGCCGAATAACAGAGGAAGGATCCATAGGAGTCTCCTCAAATATAGCCTTATTCCGCGCACACCAGATGTGCCAACAAATCAGACAGGGAATCAATCGACTGGTGATAGATCGAAGATATTTTCCATTTCTACCGTTCCACCAGATACCCAGAAGATCTTGTGACGAGGAAACGCTTCCGCGAATACCCAACAAATTACCGAAGTAATTCCAACTGGATCTGGCAGTGGACCCAGCAAAAAGCAAATGGTCCACCGATTCCGTTTCACCGTTGCCGCAACATCTACAACGGGAAACAAAACAAATGCCAATCCGCTGTAGGTTCGCATCAACCGGCAATCCATTATGGAGGGTTCGCCACATGAAAAGAGACACTTTAGGGGGGATCCTAGTGTCCCATATGTAGGAGAATATGGGGATAGCAGGGACGGGGGAGCGAGAAGATAGCCAGACCTGACGAATAGAAAACGGACCTCCGTCCTAACCGGATTGCCCTCCATGATAATCAGAAAACAATTTGACCGCTTGCATATGCTTCCAAGTCTCACTGGCGAATGACGGAGATCCAGAATAGCCATTAGAAGCTAGCCTTCGGTATTTGGCATGAAGGAACGACGCCCATAATGAGTCGTTAGTACCAAATCTGTACCACAACTTGCAAGCAAAAGCCAAGCAAATGTCCTTTGGATTTCGCAAGCTAAGACCGCCCTCAATCTTTGGACGACATACAGCATCCCAAGATACCCAGTGATGGCGGTGATTGTCAACCTTCGATCCCCAGAAGAAGGAGGAAGCCAAGGATTGGAAAGACCGAAAAAAGGAGGACGTAGGGGTCATTGCGGCGAAGACATGAGTGCCCAAAGATCCTAAAACAGATTTGATTAGAACCAAATGACCAGCAAGAGATAGAAGAGACGCATTCCAACGGATGATCTTACCCCTCACTTTGTCCGTCAGAGGGTCGAAAAGAGCGTTAAGTTTCCTACCTATGTAAAGAGCAATACCCAAATAAGGAAGAGGAAGGGATGCCTTCCTGAAGCCGGTAAAGAATGCGATCCAAGAAACCCTAGAAGAGTCCATGTCCTTCGCATAGACAAAACAACTCTTGGAGGAGTTGACTAATTGGCCCAAGCACCTCTCGTAAAGGTGGATGAACAGAATGAACCGCCTAATAGAAGACCGATTGCCATTGGAGAAAATGACAATGTCGTCCGCAAAGGATAGGGAAGAGATGAGCGGACAACCGCTGGGGAGTCCAAAACGGTGAATTTGGCCAAACATCGTTAAGATGTGGATCCCTCGGATGAAAGCCTCAGCCGCAATCATGAAAAGAGATGGAGATAGAGGATCACCTTGACGAAGGCCTCTACCCGCCTTGAAAAAACCATTAGCCGACCCGTTAATGAGAACAGAAAACCAGCAATCGGAAATGAGCCTCCACACCAAATCGATCAGTGTTTCAGGAAACCCGAAAGTATGGAGAACCTTGATTACGAAAAACCACGACATACGATCATAGGCCTTTTCCATATCAAGTTTGAAAACAATATTTGAACCTCTGACTTTCCTGTCAATCTGGGAAATCAGCTCCTGGGCTAACAGGACGTTGTGAGTGATCAGACGACCTTTTACAAAACCCGCCTGAGAAGATGAGATAATGCGATCCAGGTACGGAGCCAAGCGCTTGGCCAATACTTTTGAAATTACTTTGTTCGAGAAATTACAAAGGCTGATCGGGCGGAAATCCACGCAAACGCGAGGGGTATCACATTTGGGGATGAGGACAAATTAGTGGAAGACCAACTAATGGGAAGAGAGGAGCCGGAAAAAAATTGTTGAATAGCCAGACAGAAGTCTGTTTGGATGATAGACCAAGCTCTCCGATAGAAGGATCCGTTGAAGCCATCCGGCCCGCTGGCACTATCCTTGCTAAGAGCAAAGACGCAATCACGAATCTCATCCGACGAAGGCGGAATAGCTAAATCGGCACTTTCCTCCGAAGAGATTAGCCAAGGAATGAAAGAGAGGAGGTCCAAATCCGGGTCTGACACAGAAGGAGAACCCAGGTAGGACTGGAAGTGAGACACAATGACCTCTCTAACTTTAGAAGGAGTTGAAGCAACTGAAAGATCCGATCTCAAAATTTCACGAATAGATAGAAAATTGGCTTTCTTACGAATGGATGAATGGAAAAATTTGGAATTCGAATCCCCTTCCACCACCCATTTGACCCGCGCCATTCGGCGAAGATAGGAGTTTTCAACACGAAGCTCCGAGGAAAAGGCCAGTTAGGCGCAAGCCCAAATTTCCTTGTTTTCAGCTGAAGGAGTCTCGTCGTACACAGATTCGGCAACGATGAGAGCCTCTTCTGCCGCTCGAACACGGTCGAAAATATTCCTGAAAACTTGGATATTCCACGTCTTTAGGCAAGCCTTAAGCCGCTTCAATTTTAGAAAGAAAGCCCCCATAGGAGGAGCATCAATAGGAGCTATCCACGATTCCTCCACCACTTGCAGGAAAGAGTGGTGAGAACTCCACATACTAAGGAAGCGAAAAGAAGACGGCCCCGACAAAGAACGAGAAGAACAGCGCAAAACTAGAGGCGCATGATCAGAACAAGAGCGATGAAGATGAGAAGTAGAAAATGAGAATGGTAGATTAAACCATTCAGCAGACCCAAAAATTCTATCCAGCCGGGAGAGAATCCGATTCGGCCCCTCCTGATTGTTGGACCACGTGTAAGCAGAACAAACGAATGGGATTTCGGTCAACCCGGAACAAACAATGAAAGAATTGAAGTCAGAAACCGATTGCCGATTGACGGCCAACCCCCCTAATTTTTCGGCCTGACTTGCAACAACATTGAAATCCCCACCCAACACAGAGTACACGAAACCCATGTCAGTAAGGGACAGAATGTCATCCCAGAGAGATAATCTCTCAATCCGATCACATTTGGCGTACACCGCCGAAAAAAGGAACGGGTGAGGAAAGAGAGAGGAGGAACACATAATAGAGAAAAGCTGGCAAGAATCGAAAACAGGACGAACAACACAGTCCTTGGACCAGAGAATCCAGATCTTACCCGAGACGTTAGCCAAAGCACCACCAAACCCAAGCGATAGCACCGCCTTGGTTACCTCTCCAGAGCCCAGGAATGGTTCTAAAAGAGCCACCAAGCAAATAGAGTGCTTTCGGACATTACGCTTAAGCCTAGCTCAAGAGGCTTCATTGCCGATACCACGAATGTTCCAGAAGAGAAAGTTTGACATGAATGCTGATTCAACGGAGAGAAATAAACCTAGACAAGAGGAGCCAACAATCCCAACTCAGGAGCTATACAGAGAGTGCTGAGCCGATCGATCGATCTGCTCTGTCGCCGCTATAGAGCGAGTACGGATAATGCAAAGAATGGTCGGGGCTCCTCTCGATCTGCGTCTAGAGGGTCGAGATTGATGCGCAACGTCGATACGAGGCTCGGACTCCGCCGAAGCCCGAATCGGCTTCAGCGAACCTGACCGCCTAGCTGAATATCTGGAAGGCGCCGAATTTTTAGTTAGACGAGCTAGGCGATCATTAATGATCGCAATCTCCTCTAAACTAAGCATCGGAATAGAGATCGATAAGGCACAAGAAGAAGTAGGGAGAGAACAAAGAGAAGAGCAACATACTGATGGAAGATCTGGAGAAGCCAGATCAAACTGAGCAGATCTAAAGTATGTAGGGGAGCAGATAAGACGCATCCCTCGTTGCTATAGGAACCTTACCCAAGCCGGACTTTCACTAGTGAGACAGCCCTGCGAAGCAAGTGAGGTTCGCAATATGGTCCTTGCAAAGTGATCGCCCGATAGGTTCGATAAAAGCCGGCAATATTCCCGGCTGCCGGCATAGTGGACCGAGTAAGTGGTCACTATGCGACCAGGACTGGAATATCGCCCTAGCCAGTCAATCCATTGAAGGAACAATCTCCGAAAAAACCTCAGGAGGTTTGCCAGCAGATAAAGACGAATACAAGCCACAAACGACACAGACCAGGCCTCGCGATGACTCGGATCAAAAAACCAACTGAAAGACCCAAACTGTCCGCTCCAAATGGCGCGTACAAAATCTAGAGGACCTGACACTCCACCAAACCACAACCGGGAAGCAAAGTCAGGGAGCACACACCAAAATGTGTCATGGCTCAAAAACATGATACATAAACCATCAGACAAAACCCAACAAGCCGCTGCAAAACCAACAACAACGACCAATCTAGGTGGAAAAGAAAAGAGACTCACCTGACAGGGCATGTATCCACTTGCCTACAGCAACAAAGCAAGGTGATTCCCCAGGAAATCACCCAGAAACTGCACTCCAGCAAAAGTAGGATAAAATCTAACAGAGCCACGCAAATCAAAAACCGGATCAAAGCAACCCAAATCCACTTCGAACAGCCCAAACCGAGAAAAGCAAACCAACTGCACTGACATAGGCGAACAACCCAAAACAACTTGACTAGAAGAGGCGATGAAATCCCCTTCAGCCAAAAAGACAACCGATGAGACAGCAGAAGCATGCATTGTCGCTGTACGACGCTGCCTGCCGCCCCAACAACTAGCCAAAAGAGCAAGGCAACTCAGATCCTTATCGAGCATTCTCACACGTGAGTCGCAATCCGCCAGGGCAGTGTCAGGCCCGCAAGTCACTCCTGATGGACTCGAAGAGGTGGTGAACTCCTCTTCAGTCACACCAGCACCCATAACACCAATACCACAATCCACCGACTCCACCATCAGAGGCACATCCCACCGAGGCAACAACCCACTTGAGACAGAGAAGGATAGCAACGGTTTGAAATGGGGGATGAAATCCCTTTTCGAAACATCACCTATCCCACCAAAAGAACACGCATCCACCGACAAACCAGGAGCCATATCGAGGTGAAGACGGGACGGCAAACGAGATTGAATACCATCTCCCGATACGGGCAGAAGCTCCATAAAACAATCATCGAACAAGATAAACCGAGATCTACAAAGATCCTTAAAATTAGCCAAACAATAAACCCTAACCTCGATCGAGCAAGCACAAGTAAAAATCACCGAGCAAGGCCCAGAGATCTCTGCCAATAAGGCAGCGCCAATAGCGGCGAAGGTAGGGCAATTTCGCACAAACGATCCAGAGAGGAAGAACTCTCCCTCATACGAGAGCGACAATAAAGCCATAAACCACTAGTAATAGAGAAGAAGGACCGCAGATTAATTCAGAGGTAAGAGAATGATTAAGAAGAAATAAGAACCAGATGAGAGAAAATCGCAATTAATAATCTGTAGGAGCCATTAGAGCCGTTCAAAAGAGACAGTTATATTTACACCATAATAGATCTTCCGAAGAGATCTACATACCCAAAATCTAAAATGTGTCGATTCTCAGATCGGCGAAAATGATTTATCTTCTCTTGGGAATCTATCGGTTTGAAATCCGAACACCCTAAGATAATACTAATCTAAATGTTAATTATTGTAACTCTAGTAATCACAAGAATTTAACTGACTGTCCCATACCAGAAAGTAAATTCAAGTATTTATTAAAAGCTAGTAATTTCCACTCAAACTCTATTCAACAAACTATAATGATAATCGAAAGAATTTTACAAAGTGTCCCATACCACTCGACAATTCAATCGTTTATTAAAATTCTTTATTTCAAAGAAAATCACAAAACTCATTAGAAATCCAATTAAAGCAAGCACAAAAATAGCCAAAAGCTAAATACAACAAAAGCCAACAATAGTTTATTGGTTGAAAGTAATTAATATAATTTTATCATATAGAAAATGATTTCTAATATTTTATCTATAATTCCCTTTTAAACTTCTCACCTTTGTTAATCCATAATAAATAAATTAAAAGAGTTTTAAATTAGTTTTTATACATACTAAGATATAATTTTCCCAAAATCCCTTTTAAAATCCAATAACTCATACACACACACACACACATAAAGAACAGAGTTATAAAGTTTTAAATCATAAATAAAATTACTTTATTAGGTCTTTGAATCAAAATAATATTTTAATAATTGATAATTCATTTTATTTCAAATCTATATAGATATATATTTAATATTACTTTATAACTTAGGGGGGTTGGTGAGTTAGTGGCAGTAGGTGGCAAAGTAGCTTTGTTACCTATTCCGTTAGGGACTGCAGATTTTTTGTCCATCTTATTTAAAACCATAAACTATTTGTAAACCTAAAATCTTAGTTAAATTTATTTTAAAACAAAGCTTTACTTTTCATAATTGAGAACTTACTTTATTTTGAAAATCTATTTAAATATGTACACGTACAAATAAAGATATAATTTTCCAAAGGCTTTCAAATTCTTCCTAAAATCATTCAAGCAGCTTTTACAGCTAAAATCATTTGAAATTGAATTTATTACTTTCATAACCATTTTTCTAAAATAATATCTTATCTTTTGCCTCTAAAGCATTTCCAAAATTGTATACTGACAAAAAATAATTTTAAAAAGATTTTGTACATAAATATTACATCTTTAAAAGTTTTAATTGGAAATTTTGTGATAAGCAATATGTTAAGAAGATAATATAATTAAACTATATATTTTATTAACTAATTTCCAATAAGGATCAAATTGGGTAAAATCACATTTTTGAAATTCATTAAAAAAGTTTAAATAATTTAAACAATAAATCCATTAGAATTCAACTTTTAGAGCCAACGACGCTCTATAAAATATCATTTTAGAATAATATGAATTTACTTATCAATCTGAGTTGCTTTTCGGGAAACTCCGATCGTACAATAATGTATGCAATTTCAGCCATGGACCCAAACCTGTAGTGAACAATATAGTTTTAACATGCATCTTAATATCAATCATACAATTCATTTTCAATTATCACTTCAATCTAATACTTTAAACTCATATTTCAACTAATTCATCCATCCAACAATTTAAACCTACTACATGCGGTTTATTTTAATTATTTCATCCACTCGCTACTAAAATTTTACGCAATTCATAAACAATTTCTAAGCTAAGTAACGCATGCAAAGTAGAACATCTTTATTTAGATATAATAGTGTGAGTTAAAGTAATAACTCACCTTAAGCATTAAGTTTGCCCAACACAATCGTCTTTGCCTCTCATCAGGACATCGAATACACAGCCGCCATCCTTCTGCTCTCGACCTCATGCCTTAGCCAAGATCACGAACCCTAATCACTATTGGAGATGAAGTTTGCATCGACCTGAAGCTCGTGCTCCTCAATTCCTACATCATCTGCCAAAGGCCACATGCTCTCGATCAACGTGACCACCCCCAGCAGTCGCATGCTCGACCTTCACTAGCCACGTGTTAGCACCCCAGCAACTACCGTGCTCGACCTTCACCAACTGCGATTTTGACCCCCAGCATTCGTCACGCTCGACCTTCACCAGCCATCGTCGATCGAGGCACGACCAACCAAGTCGTGGCTTTTGGTTATCGTGATTTTTTTTCATCGATTCTGATTTTTGATAAAGTCTAGGGAAAAAATGCATTTTAGAATTTGGGACCTAGGGTGGATAAGTGAAATTAGGCTAATAGATTTAGATTTAGTGAGAAGATGGGCTTTGGTTTTGTTTTTACTAAGGACATGGGTTCAAATTCAACTTTAGCTTTGATTATTCCCTTTTGCATTTAAAATTTTAAATATTTATTCTTATCGTATATTTATAAATATTCTCAATATAATTTAAAGTGGTTTATACCTCATCTTACCAAATATATTTTTCCAACAACTTTACAGTTTCATTCAATTCTATTTTATTATTCACTTATTAATATAAGAATAAATTTATTCATCTTCATCGATTTAATGATTTTACTAAATACTAATAAAACTTCTTTTCATCTATTCCAAGTATATAAAATTATTTACACTTTAAACTATTTTATATTTATTAAATCTTTAATTTAAATATGTTATATATTATCTAAAAATGAATTTATTAAGTATTTAAATTTTATTATAATAATTTTTTTATTAAATGGACTTTAAATGTTATAATAATTTTATTCCAAAAAATAATAATCAAAATCGATTCAAACACTTCTATTTTAATTAAATCAATTTAATATTATAGCTTTTAAAACAGGGTTGTTACAAACACCGAGGTCAATCTGGTAAAACCAGCGTGAGTAACTCAAATCATAAGGAATTTTATTTATTAAACTTGCAAAACCTTTTAAAATCAATGGTATCTCATAAGACCATGCTGCACATAAACGTGGATGGGTTTTTAACTTATGATAACCAAACATTTTCTATAGAAAATTCAATGATATTATAATAATGTATAAGATACAAATATATATTTTAATCATAGCTGAAATTATTACATTATTAAATTCTAGCATAGTAGGTATACAATCAATTCCGAAGGCTTATATTGGAAAAAAGATTCCAACTATGAAAGGGTAATGGGCTGCCCACCGAATCTGTACACCTCTAGATAAAATGTACGGGGGCTACACCACGTTATAGCTCTACTACTCAGGACCGGCCTTACCACTCAATAGATAGGGCTGAATATGATCACCCTATGGTTGATTAACAACCATAATAGGCCCCAAAGCATACATAAATATCGACTTTAGATATGGGATGTTCATACCCTAATGGGAGCGACCTACATAGCCCTACTGCATTTCCCGCTTTATTCATTTACAAGTTGATGAGGCTTGAGGCTACGATTACCTTTTAATAGTGCTTTCCTCTTGGAATGCTAACACATCCCTCTAGGATGAAATGCAATGCCAATATTCATCCATACAAGTTCGTTCTAGGTCTGAAAAAATATGAAGGCACTACCTCTATTGTATCCATTATGGAATCACCCTCGGGATTAGTAGCCTTTGCACTTCAAAAGCTCCATCTTCAATCATCTTCAAGATGTCTTCGGTTCGAAATGCTTGAGTTGGATCGAAGTATTTTTCGGATAATTTATACTTATCCAATCCTAGACTCTTCAAAACAACATTCGATTGTTCTAGTAAACTCAACCCTAATTCACTCCAAAATAAGTAGATAATAAATAAGAGCGGAGATCACCTCCTAATTATTAAGAGAATGGATCTCCTTATCATTTATCATAGGAGAACAAAACGAGATTTATACACACAGTATATCATAATTGAAGATGACTTTTCCATATAACTTCTGTATTTCTCCTAGATATTTCCATTGTTATATTTTAGTCTAGATTTGATAGTCACTTATTTAACTATCAAATAAATAAACAAGCAACAATTCAGAGATTTAATTACCCATAGTAATCACTAAGCCTCAAAATAAATCTTTTATTAATTCAATTTTATTTCCTAAATATTGTAACACGGCTAATTTTAATAACACTATTTAGGAAATTTAATAAGATAAATAAAATAAAATAATGTAAAGATTAGAGTGGTGAGGGGACTGAGATTTGAAAATTTATTAGAGGCTGTGCTTAACTAAATAACAATTTAAAAGAGTGAGTTTATGGAAATGATTTCATAAGTCAACTAATAAGAGAATAAGCCAAGGGTATTATGGGGAATAGTTATCCACCATAACCCTTAAACCCTAAACCCTTATTCCCATTTTCATTTCACAAGTTCAAAATTCTAAAACTTAAACCAAAGAGCTCAAGCCAGCTATATCCTAAGGGAAAAGAGGTGAAAAATTAATTAAAAGCTAAAGAATCAAGCAAGGAGAATTAAGCAAGATCAGATCTCAAGGTCCTTATCCAAAGCATGGTGAATACTAATCAAAACCTTCTCATTTTGTTTTTAAAGAGATTTGATTTTGAGTTTTAAGTTTAAAACCTTTATGGTGATTTTAATGATGATATGCTTGGATTATATGATATGTATGATTCAACCAAGTATGTTTGATAATTGTTTTATTGGATTTAAGGCTGAAACCGTATATATTGGGTTTCGAATGCCATAAGTATTTAATATGTTATGTAAATCATTATTTTGGAGATGGGTTTAAACTTTTGTAATTATCCAAGCTACGGATAATTTATTATGAATTTTTAAAGGAGGAAATAGATAATTGGGTTTAAAAATTTATTTCGGCTATTATGTAAAGGATTTTAGGTCCGAAATTTATATATGTTAGATAAAGTATTAAAAGAGAATTATGACGATTTCTGGCGATTTTTCCTAAGTAATTTGCTATGGAAATTAAATTAAATAAGTTGGAGGACGTAAATGTTTTAATTATTTTATTAAAGGGAAGGGCTTCTTTGCTAATTATTTTTTATTAATCCTGGATGAATTCGGCAGTCCTTTAGAAAAGATTATGGCAACAAATTATATTTTTATAAATAGGCAAGTTAGTTGAAAAGCATTTACTTAAAAGGCAAAAAAATATTTTTGCATAGATTTATTGTTTCGCCACTTCTAGTAGCAACCTTTTGACCTCATACCTCCACTCCCAACTAAGTCAAAACTAATACACAAGGTATCAATGCTTTGGAACGAAGTAAATTGGAGAAATGAAACAGGTATAGAGTCAAAACCATGGTTTCGAAGGGGTTGAGACTAATTTAAATAACTTTCGAAGGTCTTTTTTTCACTTTCAAAAGAGATTCCACTTGCCTTATTTTTAAAATAATGCTTTCGAAAGGGTTTTAATATAGCTTTCGAAGGGGTTGTGGCCTTCTTGTTTTGAAAGGGAAGCTTTCGAATGAGTTGCTGTGTTTTATGTTTTAAAGAGAAGCTTTTGAAAGGATAGTTTTGAATCAAATGGAAACCTTGCTGTTGTCTTCAATCTTTTGAATAGATTGAAGTTTTCAATTAGTTCGAAAGGCAAGCTTTTGTTTTATAAATATAACCAGCTGCTTCCCAATGCTTTCGAAAGGGCTCTAGTAGCTATTTGAAATAAGGATTTCGAACGCTGTGGCTTCGAAAGGTGTTTTGAAGCTATCCTTCCAATTGTTTTACTAAAATATTAAAGATTTCAAAAGGATTGTTCCGAAACCATTTGTTTTCCCCAAACTCTTTTACTCGAAGGTTAATGATTTCGAAAGGGTTGCTTTTGTTTATGTTAACAAGAAAACTTATCAACACCTCAAAGTGGAGTTTGAAGTAATAGTGATCTCTTTGAATCCTCATTTTGGATAAATGAAGGTAGCTTACACTCTTCACGTAGGCAAATATGGTTGAAAAACTTCCTTTTATACCTTTCAATTTAGTCAACAGGATAATCTCGCTTTTGAAACACCTTCCGAATTTGATTGGCCTATAACTCTGTCAAAACTGTCTTTCGAAGTAGTTGAAGTGGCTTAAGGGTAGGACTTGTTGGTTTTGGAAACTGGTTGGATTGAGTAGGTTTCGATCCCGTCGAAATGGAATGCTCCAAATATATTGTAGACTTAAGTCAAAAATCAAAGGATATATGTGTGCTAGGGGTTTCGACTTAGCCAAAGAGCATCCTTTCGACTATATCGACATTTGGTAGACATAAGAACATGTCACAAGAATCTCAGGATAGCTATATAACCAAGATTTTCATAATCTTTATTTTTATTGAACTGAGATGTACAATCTGGCCAAATCCCCAATTCGATTTTCAAATTAAAGGTTTATAGACTTTTAGAAGATACAAGTGAGAAATCAAAGAAATCTGATTCCTAAAACAGACCCGTAGGGTCTTATTTGTAGGTGCGGGTCAGCGACTTTCGACCCCTTGCTTTCGACACAGTCGGAAGGTTTGCTTCGCCTCTTTTGTATACATCCTTCGAATCATAGCTTTCGACCTAGTTGAATGGATTACATGGCCACCCTTCCGTTGCCACTAAAGACTGGGCTTTCTTCTTTCTAGCTTTATTCCTTTCAACTTTGTCAGAAAGTACATTTCTTGATTGCTTCTAACCTCATCAAAAGGTATTGCTTAATAGCTTTCGACTTCATCGAAAGGTGCATAGATGCGCTTTCCAATTAGCTTCTTATTTTCTGTGTAAGTTAGAATGGGTGTTGGCTTCTGAGGCTATTAAAACATGTGTTTCGTGGATTTCGAACGATTTGAAATGAAACAACCCTGTTTTAAAAGCTGTAATATTAAATTAATTTAATTGAAATAGAAGTGCTTAAATTCGATTTTTGACAACTAGTATTTTTGGAATCAAATTATTATTCATTAGTCTATTTAGTAAAATTAAATTGGTTAATAAATTCTTTATTTTTGGATAATATATTAAAATTTCAAATGAAATGTTTTAATGGATATAAAATAGTTTAAGTATAAAAAATTTATATAACTAAAATAGTGGAAGAGAAATAAATTTATTTTACATTAATACAATGAATAGTTGGAGACAAAATTTAATTGGGTTAAGGTAATGAATAAATCAATAGAATTGAATAGTATTGAATTGAATTGAATGAAATTGTGTAGTTGTCGAAATATATCTATTATAAAATGAAGAATGAACCATTTTAAATTAAATCAAGAAATAATTATAAACATATGATAAAGATAAATATTTATAATTTAAATGTAAAAGAGAATAATTAAAGCTAAATAGAAATGTAGTCTAGGCTCATTCAAGTTAAGCCCAGCCCATTCCTTATGAAAATCCAACCTGTATCCCTTATTCGCATCCATATACCCATCCTTCATTATTTTTCCAAAGCCCTAGAAATCAAAATCTAAATTCAAAAAAAAACAACAGTGCGCGCTATTATGCGACTTGGATGGCTTGTGGTCGATCGCCAATGGAGAAAGACACCGGGCAGACGTAGAAGGTCGAAGGCGATTGGAGGAGTATGAGTTTTGAGGTTTTGATCGATGCGAACATCGATTTGCGAGGTTGATGGAGGTCGTGCGAGTGTTGGGGCACGAGTTTAGGCCAATGGTGGAGTAGCAGGGATCGACGATGATGTTTGACACGACACTGAGTGAGGCATGGTCGAATTGTACTTCACGGTAGCAGGCGACTTCGCCTTGGCGGCTTGGGTGGAGATTGTGTACATGGACATGGCAGATTGGGTGAAGTGGAATTAATTAAGGCCGGCAAGCTAGTAACCTGACACGATGAAGTGTGCACACAAATCTGGGAAGGAAAAAGGAGTGCTTGGCTGTCGCATTAGTAGTCAGGTTGAGGCCGATGATGATTGTCGAGCTTAAAATTAAAAGTCGGTACTACACAATTTGATTCTTACGTCCGCTAATTCGGTGGGTTAATCAATTTAAATCACACAAACTATATCTATTCCATTGTTTGCTATATATAATTATAATTATCCCGATAGTTGATTGCATTGGTTGATTGGATTGATTGGCGTTATTTATTGAATTATTGTTTGTTCTGGATATGAAAAATTTATTGTTAGTAATATGTAGATTGTTATGTGGATTAAAAGAAGTCAATTTGAAACAAATTCTATTTGATTGAAAATTGCATTTTATTAACTTATATAAAAATATTTACGTTGTTTGTTTGATTGGAGTTGTCGGAAAACAACTTGGAAGCAATAATTCCATATTTCGAACTATATTTTATAAAATGATGTTGGCTTTAGACGTTCAATTTTCGATAAGTTTATTGTTTAAATTATTTAAATGTTATTAAATAAATTTCAAAAATGAGATTTTATCCATTTTGATCCTTATTGGCAATTAGTTTATAAAATATAGAGTTAAATTGTATTATCTTCTTAACTTATGGCTTGTGCCAAAATTTCTAAGTAAACTTGTATAAATAAGCAATATTTATTTACAAAATCTTTTCAAAAATAATTATTTATCAGTATATAATTTTTGAAATGCTTTAGAGGCAAAATATAAGATATAGTATTATTTTATAAAAGTGGTTATGAAGTAATAAATTCAATTTTAAATAATTTTAGCTATAAAAGATGTTTAAATGATTTTAAAAAGAGTTTGAAAGCCTTTGGAAAATTACATCTTTGTTTGTGTGTGTGTGTGTGTGTGTGTAGATTTTTAAAAGAAACTAAGTTATCAATTATGAAAAGTAAAGCTTTGTTTTAAAATAAATTTAAGTAAGACTATTAACTTTATAAATAGTTTATATTTTTAAAGTGTTTATGAAGTAATATTACATATATATATATATATATATATAGATTTGAAATAAAATGAATTATCAATTATTTATATATTGCTTTAATTCAAAAGACCTAATAAAGGAATTTCATTTTAAGACTTAAAACTTTGTAATTCTTTTGTTTATACATGAGTTATTGGATTTTAAAAGTGATTTTGAAAAAAAAAATTATATCTTGGTATATGTAAAAACTAATTTAAAATTCTTTTAATTTATTTATTATGGATTACAAAGGTGAGAAGTTTAAAAGTGAATTATATATAAAATATTCCAGAAATAATTTTCTATATGATTAAATTATACTAATTACTTTCAACCTATAAACTATTGTAGGCTTTTATTGTATTTAGCTTTTGTCTATTTTTATGCAAGTTTGAGTTGGATTTCTTATGAACTTCGTGATTTTCTTTGAAATAAAGAATTGTAATAAACGATTGAATTGGCGGGTGGTATAGGACACTTTGTGCAATTCTTTCGATTATTATTGTAATTTGTTAAATTGAGTTTGAGTGGAAATTACTAGCTTTTAATAAACACTTGAATTTACTTTCTGGTATGGGACAGTTAGTCAAATTCTTATGATTACTGTAGTGGCTGTAATTAAAACTTAGAGTTGTATTATCTTAGGATGTTCATATTTCAGACCGATGGATCCCCGAGAGAAGATAACTCATTTTTCATCGATTTGAGAATCGAAATATTTTCAGATTTAGGTAGGCGGATCTCTTTCGAAAGATCTGTTATGGTGTAAATACGGCTCTCTTTCGAAAGGTAGATTTTTACATGCATCGTTAGATACTACAACCTGTCAGTTTATTTTGTTTTATATAGTTAGACAATATTTGCTTCTTTTGAAAGGTAAATTTGAATAGGACAGATTAGGTACATGGCTGCTCTTTTCTTTGAGTGGTGTCCCTAATCTACATTCTCATTTGAAAGGCTTCCTTTCTATGTAGCGGGTCTCTTTTGGTAGATTTCATGTCACTGTATTAGACTGATAGATGACTACCGTTCTTTTTTCATTACTGATGGTTATCTCTTTAGAAATTTTTAGTACGGATATCCTGTGTTCTTTATGGCTCTGAGGAATTTTGAATTGGTTATCACCATATTTTGAGATGATAGCCTATTGAGACTTGATATGTATTTAAGAAATGGTGATTTATTAGATATTCCTTATTTGAGTGTTTGTTTCGAGCATATTTTATTCATGACTTATTTGGTTATTGTTAAGTCATAATTGTGATATATGTATCTATTGGTTTGATATGCCTTTTATGGATTTTTGGGTTTTAGGTATATTTTGAGATGGCTTACTTTAGAGTTAAGTCATTTATGGATTTATAATGTGGTGAATTTAATTAATATGCCTTATTATGATTGTTTGTTCGACATATTTTATTATGGCTTATTATTATAAGTCATTTAATTAGGATATTAGTGTCTCGCCTTTTTATGTAGATATACTCTGACCTGTTTATTATTTTTATACTTGGGTCAGGCCGAGACTTTACTGGTACATGGACTCATTGACTCTTGGTTTTGAGTTAGCTTTTGAGTAGACTATTTTGACAGTTTTAGTTTACTTCATCGTTATGTATATTGACATTTAGTAGTTAAGTCATGTATGTTATTTAGGATTCATTTTGTGCATGATGTAGAATATGAGGTTCGATGTATATTAGAGTGATTCTAGTATTGACATTTTGTAGACTCACATCTTATTATGAAATATGTTGGATATTAGTCTGTTGCAATCTTTGGCTCTAATTCTAATTTATCGATATTATATACTATTTTGAATATTTTTAACGAGTATGTATTACTTTGTATTAATACTGCACATGTCAAACTTTTAGTTCAGATCCTCAAAAAGGTAAATAAGACGTGTTCGTGTTAGTATGAAGATATATTCACATTCGATCGCCCTTAACCAGCTGTATTCTCCGGATAAGCAGACGACATTACTTATAATGTTCTTTTAACGACCCGCTATTTCGAACCATTTGCATCTGCACATGTCGGACTTGAATTGCTCAAAACAACAGATTGTTAATTTTATATTTGGCAAAACTTCAGCATATACAGGAAATAAATCAATCACAGAATCATAGACAGAGTAATATAACAATAAGCAGCGGAATAGATAAATAGTAGTTCATGAAGCTACCATATAAACAACAAAGTTTGAAATAAAATACAATAGAATATCTCAAATACAAAGTAGTCTCGAATACAAATAGACGACAAGTCTGAACAAAACAACTGGATAGCTGAAAGCTGAATAGATATAGATGGATCTCCAAGCAAAGCTCCAGCTCCAAAGGTGAGCCTCAAATGCTATGACACTCAGTCTGACCCAAGCGTAAAGCAAAACACAAAACACTCGAGTCAGGATTAACATTCTTATATTAATAAATTCAACTCAAGTGAAATGTCAATAGAACTACAAGCAATTTAAAGGATAGTTGGGATTCACATCCTCTAAGAATCCATGGAACAATCTACTATATAGTAATATACGCTATTATAATATGTTTATAATAAAGTAAAAATATTAAAATAGCGTTAAGGCGTTACCCATATCCCCTTGAACACATTTTATATAATGTCATAGTCTATTCAGATATTGTAAACTCCACTCGCAAGTGGGCTATCAGGGAGCACTCCATAGGTATGACACAAAACGAACTCGTAGAAGGCATGATAAGGCATGTGATAAGGCACACAAGGCAATGCCAGGGTGGACATACCGTTTGCGGATCCGGACTAATGGTAACGCATAGCAGCTACTACCGCCCACCTCGTGACGCACTCACAAATCAAAGGTGCACCCAATCAAATAACAAAAGCAAAAGTATGGTATCGAAGAAATGTGTCCGATCGGAGGAATGAATCACTTGGCCCTGCATGGCTCCTATTTTAGCCACATCAAGCAGAATCACGGGAGTCAGGGCTACGTAAATACCATATAGAACCGTCGCCAAACCATCCTACTTCGTTTTGGAATCTCCACCACGTACACAGTTGTTAAAGTAGTTTTTGGTACTGGCAGAGAGTATGACAATATCCGATCTTGGTCTCTTTAACAATCAAACGCTTATTTCACACCATGGTATTTCATTTCAAATAGTTCATACTTTATATCAAAATATTATATTCATTTCAAAACCTTATGAATCCGATATCGTTATTCACTCTAAATAATATTCATTCCAAGAATCGTAACACTTTCAAATTTATAACACTTTCGAAATCGTAACACTTTTGAAACCACAGCACCTTTGAAATCATAACACTTCGAAAGTCATAGCACTTTTGAATTTCATAACAGTTCCAACTTAAGCTGTTTAGATATTGAAAATAGTTTACATATTAAAATAGTTATAATTTAAAATAGTCTATATATAAATTATTTTCCTCCGATTTCGCAAATCAATTCAAATCATCTTAACTTTCAAAATCCAATTTAAATCAATCCAAGTTTAACCATTTTGACTTTAAAGTTCAAAGATTCAAGTTTAAATATTCGCACACTTATAATATAAATTTCATTTATATTTCAAAATTTAACTTTAATTTATTTCAATTTGGAAAACATTCACTTAACCATTTTATAACAATTTATTTAAATCCTAATTTATATTTTGAATCAATATTAAATATTCAATTAATATTAATCAAAATTGAGAATATTCATTTGATCACTTTTTATCAAATCAAGTTATTAACCAAATTATAATCATATCTTTTCAAAATTTCAAAACAAATTTAAATCAATTCTTTCTTAAATTCAATTATTGACCAATTTAAATTCCATGTCAACGTTAATTTATATTTCCAACCTTTATTATTAAAGCTATAACTATTTTAAAATATTAATAAAAAATTTAAATAAATATTTTAAAACATATTATATACTAATTAAATTAAATTTTATTAAATTAAATTAAAGCTCATTATTAAATTTATTTCATATTAAATCTTATTTTATATGTATTAAAAATAGTAAAATTATTAGAGATCTTAAAATTTATCATTTAAAACTAAGTCATAATTTGAAGTTTTCAAAACATATATAATTTAAAATCTAAATTTATATATATATAAATATACTAAAATAAATTCTTTATAATAAAGTTTAAAATCAATATTTAATAAAATCCATATATTTCCAAAATTTGGAAATCATTTTCAAAAATATAGACCAACGGTGTCTGTATATAATTTTCTATCCTATGATTAAGTGATATGGATATTTATCATTTTAACCCGTAAATTAAATATTTACGGATACATATATCATTTCAACTTGCAATCCCAAAAAATTAATTAAATGAAAATCGCTTGGATTTATCATTTCAACCCATAACGATTTTTTCCTATTTTACAAGATCGCTCGGGTATGTATCATTTCAACCCATAGGGAATTCTAAACTAACAGGGAACTTTTAGAGTGAGAAATGTTATGATAATAATATAACCTGTCAACAGCAGGCATATGTCATTAGTGACGACAAAATATAATATAAACAACATGATATGGCAGTTGAACAATTACAGATAATAGCATGTCATATATATATATAACAATTAAATAATTAACAGTTCAAATTAGCAGTATATTTCAATTGTCGTTTCAAGTGAAATCGAACTTAATAAATATAAGAATGTTAATCTTGAGTGGTTGTTCACCGTCCGAGGTTAGAGAAGATAAACAACGCACCACGCTATGATTTTAATTGCGAAATCAACCGATCCAAACGACGATTTCCAAAGCAAAGTACAATAAACATAAATTTTGACGATCAAAGCAAAGCTGGAAGTTTGGAATTAACGAAACAAATCAAAATTAGCTAAATACACTGAGCAAAATATATGTTATATATATATTTATTTAATTTTCTCTTAATCAATTTAAGACATATATTAAAAATAAATTCTCTATATAAAATTTTCAAAACAAAAATAAATTTAAACACGTAAAATATCTTTATATATTTTCAAAGACCAAATTCACATAAGCTGACATAACTAATAGACAGACTAGCATATAAACATATGTATGGACTTACGTGCTTAATATATTTTAAAATAAATAATTACAAAAATAAATATACTTAATTCATTATAATATATATTGGAACTCAACAGATCATAGAAAAACTTATATACAAACAACCGGTTATATATATGTGACTTACATAACTTATATACATAACATAGATTTTATACCACTTATATAAACTTATAAAGTTAGCTTTAATATAAACACAGAGGACAATTTACTAAAACTTTGTAACAACTTATATTATATACCATTAAATATGTTATAAAATACTATATGACATATACATATACATATACATATACATATACATATACATATACATATATATATATATATATACATATACATATACATATATATATATATATGTATATATGTGTGTGTGTGTGTGCATATATATATATATAATACTATAAACGTATATACTGCAGCTATATGTATAGGTATACACATATACAATAATTAAATTGAGTATAAACAAAGGATTTGAAAAAAAACGAAAAAAATCCATATGTAAAATATCCATATCGCAATATATTTTTAAAACAATTTCTTAAAATAGTAGGGTATAAACAATATACATAAACTTTAAATCAATATTAATAAAAAAAAAATATTGCTTTTCAACACATTATATGCATATATACGTAGGGCTATGCTTATATACTTTAGAAATGTAGATTATTAAAATACATATACACTGGCATATTACATTACTGTAAACGGCATATTATATATGTTGACTATTGTAACTTATAATAAAAAACCCAACCGATCATACATACATACATATATATAACTAATATACATATGCAAACATTATAGATTTAACATTTAAACATATTAAAGATATACTTCATATATGTGTAAGTATGTATAACAAAAATTAAGAATGGTTGAATATGTAAAGAATAGCAAATGCAAGAGGCGTATACACACAACAAAGGAATCACCACTTACATTTACATAATAGGAAGGTGAAGGTAAGTTGTGGATGATGCAATACACATGGAGGTAGTGGTTGGTTGATGGACGAGGCGGAGCACTGTCAGGCGTGGGGAGGGAAGAAGGCTGTCATGCGGTGATGGAGTGTGGCGAGTGGTCGTTGGAGATAAGGTGCAGGTTGTTTTAGGGTTGAACGCGTGGAGCCAGGTGTTCGACAGGATGGAGTTGATCGGAGCAGATGAGGGGAAGGAGAGACTTGCAGTGGATCTCAGGTGCGTAAATAGGGGGTGGCTGCGCTCGAAAGGGCAAGGCGAAGGGAGGCTCGGTTGTCTCTTGCGCTGTGCTTGAGTGATTGTGGGATGGACGTCAGGATGGGGATGCTTTGATGGAGGGGACGAGGTGGTTTCAGGCACGCAGGTGATGGGGAACGACGAGGCAGATCAAGAAACGTTCTAGATGGAGGGACTTGCCGAGGTCGATATACATGCAAATTATAAACTTTTTTTTGTATATAATTTCTTTTCAAAAAGAATTGAAATGGTAAAGTAAACGGGTTAAATAATATGGAAATGAAACGAATAACATTATATTATATAACAGTTTGGAGAGGAAAGAGAAGAGGCTTGATGTAGAAGGCTAAACGTGGGTGGATTTTAATACAACAGGAAGAGGAATGGGCAGGTTAGCAAAAATAACTTAGTTTATAATATATTCTCTTTCACGCGGACAACAGGAAGATAAAACAAATAGATGAACCAAACAACTATCAATCTAGGGGAATAGTGAAAGTCACATTTTTATTGGAATAAAAAAAGTAGATGGCTATTGATGGCCACGGGGATAGATGAAAGGGAATAGGAAACCCAAAAGCCCAAGTACGGAACCAATATAAAAATCGTTCCGTAAATTTTGTCATCTCAAGGACTTTAAAATACACAAACGAATATACTGCAGAGATTAGCACAATGAAACGATCAAAATGGTAAACAAATAACAATGATATGATCATCCTATCGAAAGTCGATATTTGGTATCGAAAATGCTGTTAAAACGTCGAAAATAAGATAAACGGAGCAATATCAGTCCAAATTAAATGAAGCAAAATATGACGTCTCACTCAGAAGATGATTTACAAATTTATTATATAAAAATATTCAGGTTTGAGAAGTATTTTATTATCAAATATTAACTGATTTAAATTGAAATAAAATTACACAATAAAATAAACTTTCATATTTTCTGATGAAAATTTACCAATTGCTATGTTTATATAGACGTATTCTAAATATCAATTTTTTTTTCCAAATTAAATTACTTAAAATTTCACAAATTTCGGTTAAATGCATTAATAAAACCGTTAAAATTTACGGGTCGTTATAGTTCTTTCCTAAACTAGGCATAGCGGTAGGGTCGTTACAGCTTGATATCAGAGCTGGATTCAGAACATTATAGAATATAATTTGTACAAAGTTAAGATCTAAACTTAGATGACCTAGAGTCCTGTCCTTGGGTGTGTAGTAGTTAGTAATTTAATTAATTATTTGGAAATAGGAATGTAAATGATTATTGGGAATAATCATTGGGACGTATTTGAAAAATATTTTGACAATACTATATAACTTATTGTTATGAAAATATTAAAACTTACTTTCATTAGAAGAGGGATTTGAGAAATAAATATAGATTAGACCTTACATGGCTTAAAACTGAATCGTAGTGTCTCGGTCTGTTAATGGTTAGAGTTGCACAGCGGGAACAGATGGACTGCTTTTTCGCTGAGCATTTTAAGAAGATATAATTAAATACGTTTGATTGTTTTGAAAATTCTAAATAATTGTTGAATTAGTACTGAGTAGGAATGTTCATCTGAAAATTTATAACCTGCTCGATATTAATTATTAAATATTACACTATCTTCATTTATGTGGTTACCGCAAAGGAAATTGAAAACTTTGTTTTATATAAAATGAAATTTTAATTATTAGTGCAACAAAAAACCCAGATGCACAGTGGAATTAAAATTTATTAAGAATTATTTAATTTAAATTTTGAAATGGATAGAGAGAACTTTTATAAAAGAAAATATTAAATTTGGAATTTGAAAATGTACTTAATAAATAAAATAAGTAATGAGAAACAAAAATTGATTGGTTAATGGATACTTGGTCGTTATAAAATTGTAAGTGATTGTGAAAAATTAATATTGTGTAAAAATCACTACTGAGAGTTGAAACTTGCTCAATAATAACAACAAGAACTTATGGTATCTTCGTTAGTGTAGTTATCGCAATAAATATTAAAAATTTAAATTATGTATGAAATGAATGCTAATTTATATGTGTGATTAATTAAATGTTAAAATGAATTAAAAATTTGATGTTTGCTTGAGATATATATTGATGAATGTTTGCGCTATAGAATTGTTATTCGTAATTTATTATTTCTATGATAACGTTAAGATTGATTGAAAGAGTTTTAATAACACAAGCATCTATTTGTATTAAAATCTTTTGATATTATAGATATACATATATATGGAGCTTGATTATATTTATTATAGACTAGCAAGTATTCTGAATAGGCATAAAGTATTAAAAATATGTACATCTTATAGAAAATTAATTTTGTGTTAAATTGCTCACTGAGTGCTTTAAGCATTTTGATCGATGCGCTTGATCAACATCATCGATAAGGATTCCTAAACACTTGGATGAGACACTCGTACACAATAATCTGAGTTATAATAAATAAAGTTTAAAGATAAGTTAATTATGAATTTAAAATGTGGATGAATATCTTGGAAAAATTCCTTAAAGATGGATAATATTTTAAAAAGTGTTATGGATTTTATAACTTATTTTGGAATAAAATATCATAGTAAATTTTAATATTTAAAATGGAATGGAAATGATTCCATAATTAAAATTTATATCATGGTAAATTTTGGTAAATATTTTGAGAGAAAAAATATATCTACTATGGAAATAGTCTTTATGTAATATATGTTTCGATAATTGAAAAAAAAAGAGTAAAGTAAACCGGTTAAGGAAAATAATTTTGTTTTAGAACTTTTTAAACTATAGAAAGGTGAAAACATTTTAGAGAAGTCTTTTCGAGTAATTTACATTTTTGATAATAAATTGAAGTATTAAAAGGAGTAAATATTTAGAACACCTTAGAGTGTCTATATTTTAAATTTGTAAAAGACATTATGTTATAAAGAATGTAGAGTAATTGGAGAAGTAGATTTTTAAAATTCTAAAGGTAATAAAATAATTAAAGAAAAAACTATTTTGTATTTTAATAATTTGGATAATGCAGTTAGTTTTAAAAGATAGATAAACGAGATTGGGTATAACTAAGTACCTTAAGGAAGCTTCTACATTAATGATAAAGTGCAAGGTTAAAAACTTATGGTTGAAAAAGAGATTGAGGAAGAAGTTATGATAAATAAAACATAAGGGTTAATTAAAATACAAGGAATTCATTTTGTTTGGTGATTGTCTTTTTATTGAAATATTGAATTGTAAAATATTAACTTTTCATAGAAAAGTGAATTATAGAAGTCTTAAATATATATATGTATGTATGTATGTATAATAATATTATCATTATTTTTAACCATGTTTAAAATTTAAAAAGAGAACCTGGTAAGGAATTGAAATGAAAATTCATTTGTATGCAATTTTGGTTTAGAAATGAATTGTTTTGAAAGTTAAAAAAAATTACATATGTACTTGCTAATTATTATGCAATGCTTTGGATTATTATGCATAGCATATTATTGTTTAAATAAAGATTTAAATTTATAATTTTAAAGATGTGTAAAATGATTATATAAACTATCTTCATTTTGGAAAATAAGAAAGCAATTAAAGAACGATATTGTTTGACAAAGGCTATTGAATAATCGGGAATAAAATTACAAGTGGTGGTTGTTTATTTAAAGTGTAAAATTTTAAATTTAATGTGAAATATTTTATTCAGAGAAAAGAAATTTTCATACATATTCAAAATAAAATCATGTTATTGTATTTATGTTGAGTTGAATATCATGGCTGCACCAATATGTACCATGCACATGTATTTGAACCAGGATGCACTATTCTCCATATATGTTGAATTTCATTTTCTCTATTTGAAAAAATAATTATTTTTAGTTAAATTCTAGCATCTAGAATCATGAAATGTAACAAGAATTGTAATGGTTTTAACTTTTAAGCTTCCCAATGAATTCACTCGCTGCATGATAACAGACACCTTATGCTTCTCGCACGCAACATTCCCATAACGGGGATCTTAAATGATCTTAGTCAGTTAAGACCAGGATCAGAAGTAGTATTTCACAAAGTATATAAGGATAGGATGTCAAATTCTAGCAACAACAAATTAAAACTGTTAACCCATTTAGACAAGAAACATACCTTTATGGAGAATGAATATTTAGCATTGAAACAAGTAAGGATGTTGATGGAAAAAAAATATGTTAGACATGCCAGTTGTGAAACAATCTCAAAGTTCAAAGGTTGACTTTTTCGAATTATAATTTGCATGACCTAAATATCCACTTGTAAGGCCTTAGAACAAAGAATGTAAAATTTGCAACATTCAAACATTATAGTAAAATAAGAAGTTAGCTTTATTGAGACTGAATATTACATTTATATGGTATTATAATATTTATTTGAATTGAGCATAGGTACAAGAAGGCTATTTGGATTGGATTACGATTCAAACTCACTTTGCTCGTATAACTAAAAAATTGCTTTAAAATGCTAAAATAAAGGTACGTTTTCGGATTAAATACAAAAGTTTTAAAAATACTGGTTTATATCGTGTTTCCGACCTTGTGGTCAATGTATATTTTTTATATTGTATTTGTAAAATTACAAACGGCTCTCCGTACAAAGGAGGCTCTACTGAAATTTTCCAATAATTTTAACACATGGAAAATTTTCAACAAATTCTCGTACGTGAAAAAACAATTTTTTTTATAAACGAATCCATTTAAATTCATAACAAATGATAAGTTTGATTCTAATGTAAAATGCTTAAGTTTGGACCGAGTTTCAACTTGATTGTAGAATTCGAAAAGGAGTTAACGTTAGTGTGTGTGTATGACGTCTCCTTGCCAAAAATTGCGAGGACACAGCTTTCATAAGGGGAAGGTCTGTAACAACCCTATTTTGAAAGTTGTAATATTAATAATTTAATTGAAACAAAAGTGCTTGAATTCGATGTTTGACAATTATTATTTTTGGAATCTAGTTATTATTCAATTAGTCTATTTAATAAAATTGAATTGGTTAATAAATTCATTTTTTTGATAATATATTAAAATTTCAAATGAAATGTTTTAATGAATGTAAATTATTTTAAAGTATAAACAATTTTATATAACTGAAATAGTGGAAGAGAAATAAATTTATTTCACATTAATACAATGAATAGTTAGAGATAAAATTTATTGGGTTAAATGAATAAAACTGTTAGGGGGCTAGTCAACCCCGCTGGCTTTGCAAAAAAAAATATTGGGTTAAGGTAATGAATAATTCGGTAGAATTGAATGGTATTGGATTGAATGAAATTTTGCAGTTGTCGAAATATATCCACTATAAATGAAGTATATATGAACCATTTTAAATTAAATCTAGAAATAGTTATAAATATATGACAAAGATAAATATTTATATTTTAAATGTGAAAGAGAATAATTAAAGCTAAATTGAAATGCAGTCTTGGCCCATTCAAGATATGCCCAGCCCATTCCTTATGAAAATCCAACCCGTATCACATATTCTCATCCATATACCCATTCTTCGCTATATTACCAAAGCCCTAGAAATCAAAATCTGAATTCGAAAAAAAACAGCATGCGCTCTTATGCTACTTGGATGGGTCGTCGTCGATCGCCAATGAAGGAAGATGCCATGTAGACAGTAGAAGGCCGAAGGTGATTGGGGGATCTTGAGTTTTGAGGTTTTGATTGTGCAATGGCGAGGTTGATGGAGGTCGACGAGCATTGGGGCACGAGTTCAGGCCGATGGTGGAGTAGCAGGGATCGACGATGGTGTTTGACGAGGGGCTATTGGAGGCATGATCAAATTGTACTTCACAGTAGCAGGCGGCTACGCCTTGGCAGGTTGTATGGAGGTTGTGTACATGGACGTGGCAGATTTGGTGGAGTGGAATCAATTGAGGCTATCAAGCTAGTAACGTGACACGACCAAGTGCGCATGTAAATGTGGGAAGGAAAAAGAAGGGATTGGCTGTCGCATTAGTGGTAAGGTTGAGGTCGATGATGATTGTCGAGATTAAAATCAAAAGTCGCAACTGCATAGTTTGATTCTTACGTTTGCCAATTTGGTGAGTTAATCAATTTAACTCACACATATGTATCTATTCCACAGTTTGCTATATATAAATATAATTATCCCAAAGTTGATTGCATTGGTTGATTGAACTGACTGAGGTTATTGATTGAATTGTTTGAATGAATTGTTTGTTCGGGATATAAAAAATTTATTGTTAGTGATATATGGATTTTTATGCAGATTAAAAGAAGTCAATTTGGGAACGAAATTCTATTTGATTGCAAATTGCATTTTATTAATTTATATTTTACATTGTTTGTGTGATCGGAGTTGTCGGAAAACAACCCGGATAAGTAATAATTCCATATTTGGAATTAAATTTTATAAAATGATGTCGGCCCTAGATGTTGAATTTTCCTTAAATATATTGTTTAAGTTATTTAAGTGTTATTAAATAAATTTCAAAAATAAGATTTTATCCACTTTGATCCTTATTGGCAATTAGTTTATAAAATATATAGTTAAATTATATTATCTTCCTAACTTATTGCTGATCACAAATTTCCCATTAAAACTTTTATAGATAAGTAATATTTATTTTCAAAATCTTTTAAAAAATTATTATTTATCAGTATATAATTTTTGAAATGCTTTAGAGATAAAGGATAAGATATAGTATTATTTTAGAATGGTGGTTATGAAAGTAATAAATTCAATTTCAAATAATATTAGTTGTAAAAGCTGTTTAAATGATTTTAGAAAGAGACTGAAAGCCTTTGGAAAATTATTTCTTTATTTGTGTGTGTGTTTCAATAGATTTTCAAAATAAAGTAAGTTATTAATTAGGAAAGTAAAGCATTGTTTTAAAATAAATTTAAATAAGGTTTTCAAGTTTACAAATCGTTCATGGTTTTAAAGTGTTTATGAAGTAATTATATATATATATATTTATATATATATATTTGAAATAAAATGAATTATCAATTATTTAAATATTGTTCTGATTCAAAGACCTAATAAAGGAATTTTATTTTAAGACTTAAAACTTTGTAACTCTTTTCTTTTTATATATGAGTTATTGGATTTAAAAAGTGATTTTGAAGAAAAAAAATTATATCTTGGTATATACAAAAACTAATTTAAAACTCTTATAATTTATTTGTTATGGATTAACAAAGGTGAGAAGTTTAAAAGTGAATTATAGATAAAAAAATTAGAAATCATTTTCTATATGATAAAATTATATTAAATACTTTTAACTTATAAACTATTGTTGGCTTTTATTGTATTTGGCTTTTGGCTATTTTTACGCAATTTTGAATTGGATTTCTTAGGAATTTCATGATTTTCTACGAAACAAAGAATTTTAATAAACGATTGAATTGTCGGGTGGTATGGGACACTTTGTGCAATTCTTTCAATTATTATTATAATGTGTTAAATAGAGTTTGAGTGGAAATTACTAGCTTTTAGTAAATACTTAAATTATTGGGACAGTTAGTTAAATTCTTGTGATTACTAAAATGACAGTAATTAACACTTAGAGTTTTATTATCTTTGGGTGTTTAGATTTCAGACTGACAGATCCCCGAGAGAAGATAATTCATTTTTCATCTATAATGAATGGTATTTTGGAGGGTTTAAATCAACAATAAACCACACATGTCAAACTCAAACCATTCAAAAAGGAGGATTTTTATGGGGTAAATAAGAAAAAAAGAAAAAAGAAAGGAAAACAGAATACAGAATCTCATAGCAGAATGACAAAATATGATAATCAAATAAACAGTTCATGAAGTTGCTTTACAAATAACATTTGATTATACTTTTACAATACAGAATCAGAGTTACATACATCATAAATAAATAACAATGTAGCAGAACAACATGATGTAGTGGGAATAAAATATAAATAACAATAGTACTAACTCTTCGTCTTCATCCTTCGAAAGCAGTCTTCGATACACTCAAAAGCTCAGATTGACCTAAGTGTAATGAAAAGACAAAACGCTCAAGTCAGAACAAAAGGATCTTATGTAAGCTAAATCAACGGTAAATAAATATGAGTGTAACGGCGTCAGAGATGTTTGCGGAGTTTGACATCTGCTATCTAGTATCTGATGTAAGTGCAAAATCTTAAGAGATGTTTGGGATTCCATCTCCTAAGAATCCGTTAAACAATCTACATATATATTGTAATACGCTGTTATAATAGTGTCTACAATAAAGTAAAGTATTAAAATAGTGTTAAGTCGTTGCCCATATCCCCCTTGACATATTTTTATATATTCCCATAGTCTATACAGTGCCGTAATTGCATCGATCCCGTTTTTAAATCAAATTTAATTTAGTAATTAATATAAATTTTGGAATTTAATTATGAATTAATTTGAATTCTTCCAAACAAATACGATGAGCGTTTGATTTATATATATATGAATAGATTGTAATTTGAATTTGAATTTGAAATTCAAAAATAAATATTTTGAAATTATATTGGATTTAAAAATAATATATATGATTTTTATTAGTGTATAATTTAGTTTAAGATTTTATTCTCTAAAATTATATAAATATTAATATAAGGAAATATATTTAGTAAGGATACAAAATTATATAAAACATACATATATATATATATAAACTAAATATAATGTAACATATAAATAATGTAAAAGACATAATTATCATGCAAATGACAAATGAAAATATTTTAACACATAGTTTAACAAATGTAAGTGTTTTAAACATGGAAAATAACAAGTATTAAGATTTTAACATATGTGTTAACAACTATCAATTTCGTTTTATTTTCTTTTATTTTTAAAAATAATAGAAATAAGCTATATATATATATATCATTCTAACTCATCTCTCTCATTTTTCTTCTAACTTTTCATTTCAAAAGAAAAAAAAATTCAAAACTCAAACATATACAAACCAGAAAAAAAATTCAAAATAAAAACTAAATAAAAGCAATCAAATAAACAAAGCAACTAAGATCGGATCATCTCAACCTAAAGCAAGCTAATTCAACATTAAGTGTAGATTCAAATCAAGAACAACAATCAGTTTAAATATCAAAACAAGTTTAAGTTTTCAAGCTCAAAACTTTTTCCAGACTCTCTGTTCCTTTAATACAAGTGAGTAAACAAACTCTAAATCGATTTATAACTTCATATTTGTGAAAGTGAGGCAGTGAAAAATGTTTCAAATTATGTAAATATGTTTGCATGTATACAAATATGTATACATATATCTATGCATGTCTGCTGAACAGGTATATATGGATCTGTTCCAGATTTACAGGTTTCAAACCTATTTCAAAATCCAAATTCTCCCCCTCTAATCCTCTTTAGGCTTTAAGATTTGAACAAAACTTGTTTGTTTAATCAAGATATAGGTCCTAAAATTATTTTTAAGTAAAATTAGTTAAATCATTTTTTGGAAATTAGAAAATACAAGAAAACTCAATACACGTTGGAAATTTAAGTATCATGGTTTCCTGTTTCAAGTATGTCATCTTGTTCGATTTTGAAAAAGATGATTTTTAAAATTGGAATCAATATTTTTCATTTTGTTTTGAGTGAGAAATTTCGAGTTGAACAGTTTTGGGTTTTTGGCGAATTCTGGTGATCGGTGAAAGTTGTGGTCTCAGGATCGTAGCTGAGGGTAGCTGGGTGATGGACGAACTCAAAAAAATGATCAGGAAAATTCCTGATCACCGTGGAGGATAAATGGTGTTGATCTACGGTTTAAACCTAAGTTTTAGTTGAGGTCTGAATTTGAGTTACTGTGGTGACATCAATGCACTAGAGTCGATTGGTGCAGGGGAAACGAAGCATGGGTTGTAGACGAAGCTCTGAACGCGATTGCATGATTTATGATGGCCGGTGGTGGTAGTTCGAGGCGATCATATGTGACCCAGTTTTGTACGAGTGGGTTTCAGGTTGCTCAATTTCGAGTTCGCTATCGTTTCGAAAATTTGGGTGTTCGTGAAGCTGGGAGAGGTCGTTGCTTACTTGTCGATGGCTGGAGCTTGGATCGGAGACGGCCAAAACTCCGATGCACATGCACATGTTCCTGGGTTGTGTCGGTAATTAGGAATTGGGGAAGAAGGTATGTGACATGGGGATTGTCTTGGGAAGTTGAGTTGCTGGCTCGAGTAAGTACTCGGGTGCATTCGAACGGGTAACATGTTAACAGGTTTTAAGTTTTTAAAAACATAACAGGTTTTGAAAAAAGAAAATGGCTCAGGGAAGATTCGGGAAATTGGTGTTTGGCTCGAGTTGATGTTCGGGGATGTGGCGTGATGTCTCGGGTTGGTTTAAAGTATTAACCAAGTTTTTAAAATTTTAAAATAAAACAAGTTTAAATATATTTTTCAATTAATTCTTTTTAAATATATTTGTTTGTTAAGTTTAGAATTAGTTAAAGGTTTAAAAATAAATTATTTTAAAAGTTAAAGTGTTTTAATATATAACCTTTATTTTAAAGTTTATTTTAAATAAATTTAATATTGAAATTTAATAGTTAACTAAGGAAATGAAATGTTTTCAATTATCAATTAACCTAAGTGCCTTAAGTTAATTTATTTGTTATTGATGATTTATTACCGAGGTTTACTAAATAAAGGATTTAATGATAATTAAATGATTAATTAAGATAAGTGATTTATCTTTAAATTAATAAAAGATAATTAATTAATAAATAAAGGATGATTAATTAAAGGCTAATTAATTATAAATTAAATGTTAATTAATTTATTAATTAAAGGGTAATTAATTTATAATTAAGGATTAATTAATTAGTGTATTAATTAAGGAATAATTGATTAATGAAAGTGATTAAGATTTAATTAATTAATAAACAAGGATTAAAATTATAAATTAAGGATAATTAATCATTAATTAAAATGAAAGTAATTATGTGACTAATTAATTATAATTAATTAAAATGATTGTAATTACTTAATAATAATTAAGTAGGACTTAAAAGTAATTAAAGTAATTAATTTAATTTATTTGGAAATTAAATTAAATTAATTGGGAATTGAACAACTAATTAATCTAGCTTACGGATGATTGGATTATATTGAGTGTCTTGGATTGGTTGATATCTTTGATATGTGATTGTGATACTTTGTGATATGAATTGCTTTGTTTTGAACTGTGACATCTGTGATATATTGTTGTGTGATTATGAACTTCTGAATTGAAGTAAAATTGTTTATTTAAACAACTTGACCTTGAAAACGGCATTTGAATTTCGATGCGACCGGTGGTCGGATTCTATATGGTTATCCGAAACCCACATCGAATCTAAAAGGTGAATCTTTTGTTCAAAAGATTATAAATGGAAATTTGTTGTGACTTGTGTATCCATGTGTCTTTAAAATAAACGCTAGTTATTCGGTTAAGCTGGGAGAGGACATTGACTCATAAAACCCATTCTGAATAATGATACGAGGAAATGGGATTGCATTTAAAGACGGTGGTTGAAGACCGGGTATTTTCGAGAACGAAAGGATTACCTGTCGATTGTCTCTGCACCGAGTTGCTCCGGTATAGAGATCTCCATATGTGATGGGGAGTCCGGTCGGGATTGTGGATATCTGGATTTACAAGGTCTTCTTCCTTTATTGGGCGAAGAGCCTTCGGTTCCATCTAGACCTAGGATGGACTTGTATGGATGTATGTCTGACGTTACACTATGAGATGTAAAGCTGGTTTCTATCAAACACATTTCCATTTGGTGGCAGAAAATTTATTCTCTTATCTTAGCACCTTTCTCTGAAACATACGAGCTCATAGGTTATGTAGTTGATGATTACTAGTGATATATTCCTAACTTGGTAATGTGGCGTGCTAAGTGTTGATCATTGGTTGATCGAAGCATGGCTTTTGTGAAAAGCGTAGCTTTGTGGGACAAGACTTCATCGAACCTCACACCCCGGAAAATGTCGAAACACGAAGGATGTAGGAAGGTTACGGGAGTCCCGCCCCTTAGGGTATATGCATTTCCTTCTGGATAAAAAGTGATATTCTGGTATGGAGTCTAGATATTTAACTTATGTGGTTGTTGGTATTTGGTGGGGCCCCGGATAAAGGTCGGTTACGACCGGGCGATGGCATACTCGTGATAGTTAGTTACCTAGCTACAGAGGTAAGCCGGCTTTGTATTGGCAGAGATCTGGTTAGGTTCAAGGGGCATCCCACCAGAGGCGTACCCATTTGGAAAGGAAGTTACTTAGCCTGGCCGTTTGTTGGAAATCCAATCACTCAATATGATCCCTGTACGGTTTTAGTTGTATAACTTGCCATTTAACATGGTAGCTATAGTAGGCATATTATAATGGTACACATGCTGGCTAAGATTAATATTATACTTTCAAAAAAAAAAATTGTACACTATGCATCAATAATAATATCAAAAGGATTTTCGCGTATCAAGCATGTTTGACTATCATAAGGAGAAACCTCCCCCAAATGTGCGATTGCATTTGTGTGTGTGGCGGGAGACTTTATGGTAGTTTCATTTTCCAAAAAAACATAACGGATTTCTTTTTGTAATTTTTTTGTTCAAACCACTATTTTATGTTTACTCATACCAGTCCCATGACTGACCCGGTGCTTATTGTTCCCTTTCCTAAACTCTGGGTGCCTATAATTTTCCATACGAGCAGCCTAGAGTCAGGTTATCCATGTTCTGGAGCGAAGTTGAAATATAGATTTGAATCTAGAAGTCTTTTGGAGTCTTTGGTTTCGAAGTTGTTGGGTTTTGGAAGCTTTTGGTTTGGAAGTCTTTGGAGCTTTGGAGCTTTTGCTTTGAAGTCGAAGTATGTTGGATTCTTTTGAAGACCCTATTGAAGTTATTATACCCCTGTTATTGTTCCGTTGTTATGTTATTGTTCAGTTGTTGTATCTTATATTCAGTGCTCTGTTTGGTGGTTATTTGTTGTAATCAAATGTTGTATCCATGTTGTATATCATTGATATTATCATTTTGCTTCCGCTGTGTTGTTATTCATCTAATGTTGTTATAAGCTCCAGCGAACTGGACTCCGACGTTTGAATCTCTGGCATTAGAATAAAAGTGAGGTATTAGATGTCGATTTTTGAACGCTGGATTCCGGGTCATCACAATTTGGTATTCGAGCTAAAGGTTGAGTAAGAACTTTAGCTTTGGAGTATAACTCATTAGATGACTCATTAGAGATAGGGCTAGAAATACCCTAGAATGAGTATATTCCCTAAGATATCTCGTCCGTATACCTAAATCAAGTTTTCTTACTATTTACAAATAGTGAGAATGAGTGCAAGAAGAGGACGAGGTAGGAGACGGTGAAGTACCAATACAAATGGTCAAGATCCTGTAACAACAATAGCAATGGAAAGAGCAGCTATTCCTACCCAACCCAGCCGAATCTGACAGATTTATATCGAAGTTTCTCAAGACTTAGTGGGAAGCCATTCACAGGCAAGGAGACAGTTATAGAAGCACAAGCTTGGATTCGATCTTGCGAAAGGATTTCCAAAGGTTTAAAGTTGGATGATGAACAAAAGAGGTTGATAGCTTCTTGGCAGCTCCATGAAGAAGCTTTAGCATGTTGGGAGACAATTACATTGGCCGAGTCGGAGGATGAGTTCACTTGGGATAGATTTAAGGAAGTGTTTGAGCAGAGTTATATGCCGTCTGCTGGTATCTCCAGGATGTATCAGGAGTTTATTGACTTGAAGCAAGGGAGTCTGTCTTTTGAAGAATACTTAAACAAGTTTAACGAATTATCTCGATTTGGTCTGGAGTTGGTGAATACACCTCTCAAGAAGAATGAGAGATTTATTAGAGGGATGAACAAGAAGTTTCATGAAAGAATGACAAGTCATGTGTTTGCTGATTTGATAGATATAGGATGTAGATATGCCACTTTGGATAAACAAGAAGTTTCAGAGGAGAAAGGAAATGCACGCAATCCGAATTGGAAGAAAAGGAAGTTTGGAGGAAAGAAGATATGGAAAGGTAAAGCAAAGAAGGACACTTATGAAAATAAGGCCAAGCATGTTACTTGTTTCAACTATTTGGAGAAAGGCTATTGCTCAAGTGGCTGCAAGAAGCCCAAAAAGCAAGGAAAGAAGGATCAACATAAGAAGCCAGGATAACAAGCCAGAGAATGCGATCATTTCCATAAAACAAGACACGTAGTTAAAGATTTCCCAACAAATAAGCAGTCTCAGGTAGCAAAGGTGTATGTAATCAAGGATCAACCCTTAACCTCAAAAGCTGATAAAGGGAAAGGAGTTATGGAAGGTAACCTTCTTCTTTATGATAAAGTTGTTAGAGTTCTGTTCCACACTGGAGCCACACATAGCTTTGTTTCCCAACAGACCGTAAATGAATTAAAATTTGAACCCGAATTCATAGATGAACCTATTTGTGTAAAGAATTCGACAGGTGGCCTTGCGAATCTTTGTTTACGTTGTAGAAAGGTTCCTATCTCGTATTCTCGCCATCGATTTCCTATCAGCCTTTTCGTTCTCGACTTTAATGAATTTGAAATCTTACTTGGAATTAATTGGTTAACGAAATACGAAGCTAAATTTGAATTTAAAAAATCAAACGATTTCGGTTAAAACCAAGCTTGGGAATTTTATTGTTTTATGTGAAAATCCGAGTCCAAAGACGGATAAGCTGATGTATACTTTATGATATCCCAACCCAAGTTTGGAATCCATACCTATTGTCCGAGAATTTCTTGATGTGTTTGAAGAGGTTAAGTCTTTATCTCCGCGCAGAGAAATTGAATTCTGAATCGACTTGGTTCCCATTGCTCGTCCTTTTATGCATGCAAGTCATAGGATGGAACCAAGGGAAAGAATAGAACTAGTCAAGAAAACTCGAGATTTACTAGAGAAAGGATTTACACGTCCCAGTCATTCTAGTTAGGGTTCAACTATTGTATTCATAGCCAAGTCTGATGGATCTTTGAGATTGTGCATAGATTACCATGACCTCAATAAGTTAACTCTTAAAAATAAATTTCCTTTGCCTAGAATTGATGACCTATTCGATCAGTTACATGGTGCTCGATTCTTTTCGAAGATGGATCTAGCCCAAGGATTTCATCAATTGAGAATTGCTGAAGATTGTATTCATTTAACCGCTTTCAGGGGTCCCGATACATTCTACGATGGTTAGTTATGCCCTTTGGACTGACCAATGCCCCTGCATATTTCGTAGGCTTGATGAGCCGAGTATTCCGAGAAGTGTTGAATAAATTCGTTCTCGTATTTATTGATGATATTATGATCTATACCAAAACTGAAGAAGAGCATGCTGAACACTTGAGAATTGTTTTGGAAATATTAAGGAGGAATATTCCTTTTGCCAAATTTTCTAAACGTCGTTTTTGGGTTAAAGAAGTTAGATTGCTAGGACATATTGTTTCCGAAGAGGGAATTTCTGTAGACCCTGGTAAGGTTTCTGCTATCCTAGACTGGAAGCAACCCACAACTCCGAAAGAGGTCAGAAGTTTTCTAGGATTAGCCGGATATTACCGAAAGTTTGTCCAGGATTTCTCTAATTTAGCCAGTCCGTCAACGAAGTTGACTATGACGAATGCCAAGTTTGATTAGACTCCGAAGTGCGAGGAAGCATTCCAAGAATTGAAGAGAATGTTGACCACTTCTCCCATTCTTGCTATTATTAACGGGAATCAAGGTTTATCTGTTTATACATATGTGTGTGGTGAAGGTGTGGGTGTTATTCTAATGCAGGAGGATAGACTGATTACCTACATAGTTATCTTTACTTTGAAAATCTGGCGTCATTATCTTCTAGGTGAAAATTTTGAATTGATCACGGACCATAAATCTTCGAAATACCTCTTTACCCACAAGGATTTAAATCTAAGGCAACAACGTTGGTTGGAATTCCGAGCGTCATACGACGTGGATATTCAGTATACACCTGGTAAGGCCAACGTGGTAGTCGATGCTTTGAGTAGAAGACATGTTGTTCTTCCTTATCTTGTTGTCACCCCCATTCTTCTTGAGAAGGTTGCTAGTAAGCAGAAAGAAGACAAGTTTCTTTAAGGAATTTATGGGAGAATTCGTCGAGGTGAAGATTCAAGCTTTGAAATCGATAGTAGTGGAATTATAAGACTCAAAGGTGAGATGTGTGTCCCAGACATCCCTGATCTCAAACGAGAAGTACTAGATGATTGTCACAAGTCCAAGCTTAGTATCCATCCAGGGGTTAACAAAATGTATCGAGATATTAAGAGGACTTTCTGGTGGAAAATGATGAAGAGAGATATATCTATTTATGTTAGTCGATGTGCAACTTGTCAACAAATAAAGAGTGATCAATTAAAGATGACGGGTTTACTCCAACCACTGGAAGTACCTAAATGGAAGTGGGACTAAGTGTCTATGGATTTCGTAGATGGTTTGCCACGAACTTACAAGGGTAATGAGGCGATTTGGGTTATTGTGGATCGTCTGACCAAGATTGCCCAATTTATCCCAGTTAAATCCACCCGAACATCAGCGAGTTTTGCAGAGCTATATGTGAAGGAAATTATTCGACTCTATGGAATACCAAGCAGTATAGTGAGTGATCGTGACCCGATCTTCACTAGCAGATTTTGGGAGGCATTTCAAGCTGCACTAGGAACCAAGTTGAACTTCAGTACTGCTTACCATCTGCAGTCTGATGGGCAAACCAAGAGAATAAATCGAATCTGGGAAGATCTTTTGCGTGCTTGTATTCTTGTATTTGGAGGTTCATGGGAGGACCATTTGCATCTGGTTGAATTTTCATACAATAATAGTTATCAGGCCAGTATTAGAATGGCTCCTTTTGAAGCATTATATGGTCATCCTTGTAGATCACCTGCATGTTGGATTGAGTCGGGTGATAGACTTGTTCTTGGTCTGGACATGATCATAGAAGCTACTGACAAGGTTGATTTTATTTGGCAGAAGTTGAAAACTGCCCAAAGTTTACGGAAAAGTTATGCTGACCGTAGGAGAAGAACTCTAGAGTTTCAGGTTAGAAATTTGGTTTTCTTAAAGGTTTCTCCAATGCGTGGAGTTTTGAGATTTGGAAAGACCGGTATGCTGACACCGCGATATATAGGTCCTTTTCCTATACTTGAGAGGATTGGTCCTTTGGCTTCTCGAGTGCAGTTACCCAATTGGCTAGCTGGCGTACATGAGGTATTCCATGTTTCTCACCTTCGAAAATATATGCACGGCCAAGATTATATTATTGAAGAGGCCACTCAACAGGTTTGGAAATCACATCCAGCTTGGCAGTGAAAAGAGAACCATTGAAGATTATTGATCGAGATGAAAAGCAGTTGAGAAATAAAGTGGTGAAATTGTAAAAGTTCAATGGAGTGGAGATCAAAATGATTGTACTTGGGAAATAGAGGAAAGCATGCAGAAGTCCTATCCCAAGTGTAGAGTGGAAATTTAGGCTTAATCTGGTAAGCTATTTCTATTTCTTTTCATGTGTGTTCATATGTTCTTTGTTTGTCTCCATGTCTTTCAAATTTCGAGGACGAAATTTTCATAAGGGGGAATATGTAACGATCCCATTTTTAAATCAAATATAATTCAATAATTAACATAAAATTTGGAATTTAATTGTGAATTAATTTGAATTCTTCAAAACAAATAAGACAAGTGTTTGATTATATATATATATATATATGAATAGATTGTAATTTGAATTTGAATTTGAATTTGAATTCAAAAATAAATATTTTGAAATTATATTGGATGTAAAATAATATATATGATTTTTATTAGTGTATAATTTAGTTTTAGATTTTATTCTCTAAAATTATATAGCTATTAGTATAAGGAAATATATTAAATAAGGATATAAAATTATATAAAACACACATATATATAAACTAAATATAATGTAACATATAAATTATATAAAAGACATAATTATCATGCAAATGACAAATGTGAATATATTAACACATGGTTTAACAAATGTAAGTTTTTAGACATAGAAAATAACAAGTATTAAGATTTTAACATATGTGTTAGCAAGTGTCAAATTTTTTTATTTTCCTTTATTTTCAAAAATAATAGAAATAAGCTATATATATCATTCTAACTCCTCTCTCTCATTTTTCCTCTAATCAAAGGAATTTTTTTTTCAAAACTCAAACCTGTACCAAACAGAAAAAAAAATTCAGAACAAAACCTGAATCAAAGCAATCAAATAAACAAAGCATTAGATCATCTCAACCTAAATCAAGCTAATTCAACATCAAGTGTAGATTAAAATCAAGAACAACAATCAGTTTAAAGATCAAAACAAGTTTCATTTTTCAAGATCAAAACTTTTTCCAGAATCTCTGTTCCTTTAATACAGGTGAGTAAAGAAACTCTAAATTGATTTATAACTTGATATTTGTGAAAGTGAGGCTGTGAAAAATGTTTGAAAGTATGTAAATATGTTTGCATGCATACAGATATGTATACATGGCTCTGTTCTAGGTTTACAGGTTTCAAACCTATTTCAAATTCCAAATTCTCCTCCTCTAATCCTCTTTAGGCTTTAAGATTTGAACAAAACATGTTGGTTTAATCAAGATCTAGGTCCTAAAAATATTTTTAAGTAAAATTAGTTAAAGCATTTTCTGGAAATTGGAAAATACAGGAAAACTCAATACATGTTGGAAATTTAAGTATCATGGTTTCTTGTTTCAAGTATATCATTTTGTTCGTTTTCGAAAACGATGATTTTTAAAATTGGAATCAAGATTTTTCATTTTTTTGAGTGAGGAATCTCGGGTTGAACGGTTTGGGTTTTGTGGTGAATTCTGGTGATCGGTGAAAGTTGTTGTCTTGGGATCGTTGTTGAGGTAGCTGGTGTAACGCCCCACTCCGAGACCCACATTAGAAAAGAGTATTACGATGTAATACCGTCTGCTAATACGGAGAATAGAGTTGGATAGGAGCGACCATCTATAGCCCTGTCTTCACTATCTACTGAATACGTCGATAAATGTAGCATTTTTTTTAATGTGGATTGACATATCCAATAGATACTTAATACAAAATTATAATGGCTATAAGATCTAACAGAACAAAATATAATAACTCAAATGTAAATCAAATCACAGAACAGTAGATCATCATATACATATACAGATACATCACAGAGTATACAAAATGATACATGTCAAGTGGTATAGCAACCACATTATACAGGCGAGTCAAAAGAATATGTATATCAGAGTTACAACAAAAAAGGACTAAACAAAAAGATATAACAAAAGAAGATAGCAGAATAGTCTATGCAGAAGCAGAATATGCGAAGTCCAAATGTACCTAACCTGAAACACATCGGTCTGACCCGAGTATAAAATACACGGGTCAGTCTAGCTAAACAAATCAGTTAGATAAGCTCAATGATAATGAACATGCAAGGTCATTAAGTACCATAAATATCTCTAAAAGAGATTACTCGATCATCTAGGAAAAGATGAATCATAACAAGCCTCATATCATCGGCAACTCAAATAAATAAAGGATATGAATATCCCAAATCAAGCCAAAAGGCAAATCACAAATACCAATAAAGGTAACACAAGTTTCCACAAGGTAATATTTAATACCAATAAAGGTAACCTGTTTCAAAATCCAAATTCTCTAAAATCACAAAGAATCTTTTATATTCAATTTTCTCTTAATCCACAAAGCTAAATATTTATTTTATTATCATTTAGAACTAGCCAAGGTTGATACTTGATTCAAGCTTGTTTTCAATTGAACTTCACAAACACATAATTAACAAGTTTTTAACACTACTTAAATTCATAACCAAATTTACTCTAATGGTTTTGCTCCTTATTAAATTTCATGCTAATTCAAAAGCACCTAATTAGTATTTCTTAAATTTTTCCGAAGGCATACTTTTTTTTCACTTGTTATTAATCAAATGATTAAATGTTTAAACTAATCTTCATAAATATCCTTTTACTTTTTACTAAACCTCATTCCAATCAATATTTTAGATTTCTAAACAATCCCTTTTCTTAATTTGAATACTTTTTTTTATTAATCATTATCGCATGATAGTTTCATCCAATTAAGGTATTTCCTTAATTAAAATTATTTGCCATACAAATAAATTACCATAAGGTAATATTTTCAAAATACTATACCCAAAAGCTTACTTAAGCATTTTAAATTTTCCATGTATGTAAAATTTCACAAACATGTACTATAACCAATAATGAATACAATTTATTTAAATGAAACCATATTCAAATTTTCCAATTATCAATTTATAAAATGATAACATCTAACTAATACATTTATAGTGAATGACATTATCAAGGACTGCAAAGTGGACCAAGATCAACATTGCCTCTCCATTGCCCTCTATGTCACACTATTTCCATAAGTCCTTAAGTATGCATATAAATACTTATCTATTTTAACAATCAACAGATAATAATTTATCATTCAGGCATACAATCAAAATTTTTGAATATAACTATTTAAAATTAAAATCAAAACTAATTCGATTGAGTGAGAAGTTCTCACCTTGCTTTCAATTCAGTTTCCGCGTTTTATTTCGAATAAAATTAAACGCGCGTTTAATTTTACCCGAAATTCTCACTAGCTCCAAATGACTCCAATCCAGCTCCATAGCGTAGTGTTCATTCAGTCGGTTCCAACGCAACTAGTTTCGTCCAAAACGGACCTCGTATGAACAAATTACATCATCTTAAAGTTATACAAATTCATAATATATTTAATTTACAACTTTATTTTAATTTTTTTACCCACATCATCATCACAACCGTCCATTCCCCTATGCAAATCGTGGCCGTGCACGCTCTTCTTCCCCACGTCCAGGTTCAACACATGTAAGAACCCACATAGGCCGCCATCTAGGGTTACATGCCGCACCTATCTCATCCACTTCTAGGACGATCAACAAACACCACGTCGAAGCACTTCGAGCAAGCTACCATCGGCCACGACCATACCCAGCTCGGTCGCCCCTTGCTCCCTCAATTTGCGTGCGAACGTAACACGAACGCGGCCACTTTTCTCCCTCTTCGCTGCGGCATACTCCATCAACCCCGTATGGATTGAAAGTTCTCTCCACGCTCTTCAACTTTCGTGTTGAACACTTCGCGTAATTGCTTGTGGATTGGGAGTAATTGAGGAGGAAAGAAACGTGATTTTCGTCCATTGATAATAGGCGGTGGCGGCCAGCTGAAAGAAATTAGGGTTTGATGTAATTGATGAGATGAGGGGTCCTTTTATAGAAAATTTACAGAACACTATTCATCCTGGATTTTCCGAACTCCAAACGAAGCATGCCGGTTGGCGTTTCTAAGGTTTACCCCGCGTTCCGAACACAATGGAACATGTTTCGGAGGGTAATTCGATCATCTGTGCGAGTTACGGAAATAAACGATTGATTTTAAATTAAATCGATTAAACGAATTTTCGATGCGTTTTGAGCTGCCACGGTCAAACGAAAACTCCGATTGCTACGAAAATTGAAATCCGATAATAACAAACTATTACGGATCCAATGGAACTAGTTTCGTCCAATTCTGAGACTGTTCGAAAAATGGCTAATTTCACTAGTCGATTTAAATATTAAAATGTTCAATTTTCACAAATTAACTTTAAATTCAATTTTAAAAGTTCCATAACATCATTATAACTCCAATATGATAAAATAAAATTTTACAAATCATTTTCAATTATATTTAACCCAAATTTCAATTATTTACATATTTTCACATATTAAATTATCGATTTAATTATCCAATTATATCTAATTATAAAAAAATAAAATTTACTCGACTAATAAATTTCACTTATTAATATTTAAAATTAATTAAATATACGAATTTTAATTAATATAAATTCTGGGTCGTTACAGACTTCCCCCTTTAAAAGAATTTCGTCCTCCAAATTACCAAGTAAGAAAAAGTTACAGAATCCGTTAACTTTCCAAAACAAACCGTTCAATTTAGATTTTTCAAATCTCTTAAGTGTTTAACTTTTTCAAAATACATAGTTAAACTTCTTACAAAATCTTTACTAAGTTTTCAAATCCAAACTTTGTTTTCAAAAAAATTCCAATTTTCTCAAAATTTTTCTAACGCCTTAAATTTTCAAAAAAATTCGTCAGAGTCTCCTTTGCGCGGCTCGATCCCAAAAAAAAAATAACAGTGCATATATCACAAATATACATCTCATCAAGTGATGAGGCATCCCGCAGGGAAAAAAGTGTAAAAGTACGGTATGTAATCCGAGATATGTACCTTATATATTATTAGCGAGCATATACGGCTAATATAGCGCGAAAGCGAGCTCCAAATGCGAAGCAAACGCAATCCGCGCCTACTAAACACTCAACGAACAGATGAGAAACATGTATAAAGACAATAGTATCGATATACAACATATAGCAACATAATAACTATATATGCCAACATAGCAAATGCAATAAAAGCAATATATTCAACCATCAACCAACTATCATCCAACTAGCATCCATAACCAATAAATATTCATTCATATTCTCATTAATATTCAATGAAATGGGTTCTCAATTTAATCACATTTGATTCATTAATAGTGGATGTTTTTACTAACATTCATTTCCAATTATTTTATATTCACTAATTCATATTCAAGTTGGTTCACTTCCAAATCAAATTCAATTCTATTTAAGATTCACTTAACTTCCAATTGGATTTCAATTACTTTAGCATTCAATTTCATTAAGCTCAATTGCATATGGGTTTTTTATACAATCAACTAATTATCATATAACAACCAATGTATATTAATTACAACCACATTCCTTTGCTTTATTCATTCAATTTGGTTTAACTCCTTTACTTTCAATTGGTTTAATTAAATTGGATTTCATTCAATTGTTCAATTTCCAATAACATTAGATTTTAATGAATTACACTTACATTCATTATTTCATATCAACTTAATTTACATTTAATTGATTAGCATTCAATTCATTTATCAATTCAATTGCTAATTCATTTAACAATATAAGGTTGAATTTCATTTATATAACTCAAGTTCAAATTCTTAATGACTTCATTTCATTAATTCACTTATTAATTTACTTCGACACCCCAATCAACTTCTTTCAACTTTACTTAAGTTATATTCCATTTCAAATTTCCTTTGTTTAACTTAACTTAAATTTTCACTTATAAATCCAAATCAAATTTCATTTCTATTTAACTTTTACCAAAGTCAAATTTATTAACTCCCATTATAAGTTCAAAACTTATTTCACTTATATTCATCATTTTATAAGTTATACAACTTATATTCAACAATTACCACTTCGATTTTTTATTGATTCACTTATACTTCCTTTAATTTAACTCCATCCTTTAAGTTAAATTTATTCTATTAAAATTCTAATTGTATAAGTTATCAACTCATTTATCGTTCCCATGATATTTTAAATAGGAATCTAAAGCCTTTTCATCCTTTTCAAAACCCTTATTGAAAACAATTCAAATTATCTTTTGAATTTCAAAACCAAACCCAAATTTTCCAAACAACTTCCATTTAAAATAACTTGGCAACAATCCCTCTTTTGGAAACCGGAAAATGAACACCGATAATGTTGCAATCATCATCGGAATTATTTTCTAGCGACCGAAAAGAGTTTAGAGCTTTAATTTCTCCAAAACAATTTACCCAAAATATCAAATCCTTTCAAAACACTTCTCTGGAATTTTGTTTTTAGATTATAAATCACCTTTATAAATCTTTTACTTATATAATTTCACTTCTCATATATAAGATTATTTCACAATTGAAAATCATTTTAATTATAACTTCATATTTATAATTCATTTACTTATACAAATCATTCTTTTACAACTGTTGTTTTTATTTAACTTATTCAACAACCAAACAATTAATTCATATACATTTTAATAATTCTGAAACATTATTCCTTTGTATATAAAATATAATCAAGGTAAAATTATTTCATTTACCCAATTTAAAATGATATCGTGCCGAATTGTTCTGAACAAGTGTTTAGAGATCCCTATCAATAGAGTTGTCCAGACCATACCGACCAGAATCCTTATACCACTCAACAAACCAATCATCACAATATAAAATGATTTTATATTCACTAACAAATACGCGCTCATATCTATTATTACGCTCACACTCATTCTAGAGTACTACTGACCCTATCTCTAATGAGTAACACCCAACAGAGCCATGGTTGTCGCTTAACCAACTGCTCTGATACCAAATGTGACGTTACGATTTTTCGTCGCTCGAAAACCGACATCAATACGTCCACTGTATCAACTACCGAGCAATCGAAGGCAGGAAAACCGTTCCGTTATGGTTAAAGAAAAAGAAAGAGGTAGAAGAAGAGAGAAAAGATAGAACAGAACAGAAAGAAAACAATAGAACAATATTAGAATCTCACAATCGCAGCGGAATAACATATAATAGATAAATGAATAATCTTTAAACAAAGAACTATTTTAGTTATTACATTACATCACATTACATTACATCACATTACATTACATCATCACAGTGTACAACTATCAAACAACAATAAATAGTGGGAAAGAAATACTATATACTAGTAATACGCCATGCCATCCAACTTGCCTCCAGCAACTCCTGAGTTTCAGAATATCCTGATAAACCCGTCTCTTGACTGCCCGTGTGGAAATTGGTGGGCACCTAGAGTTTAGAAAGGAAAACAATAAACTCCAAGTCAGTCATGTGACTGGTGTGAGAACTAAAACAGTTTATTTTTAAAAGAACGTACAGGATAATTGTAAAATAGATTCGCAATGCTTTTAAAAAAAATGAGACTACCATAAGGCCTCCCGCACACACACACAATGCAAACGCAGAATCGGAGGAGATTTCTCCTTATGATAGTCAAAGATGCTTGATATGCATTAAAAGAAACATTTGATATTATTATTAGTGCATAGTGTAGCGAAAATCATTTCGAAAGTAGAGATATAAATCTTAGCCAGCATAGGCATTTCGCACTTATGCCTACTATAGCTACCATCCAAACAGTGGTGACCACCATAAGTGAATGATAGGTTCTACCACTAAAACCGTGCAAGATCGTATTGTTTCTTTGGATTTCCAACAAATGGTCAGGCTAAGGAACTTCCTACTGCCACATGTGATCGCCTCTGGCGGGACATCCCGAGAACTTAACCAGCTCTCTGCCAACACAAGGCCGGGTTACCTTTGTCACTAGGTATCTACTACACGAATATGTCATCCCCCGGTCCCTTTGGACTTTTATCCGAGCGCTCGATTCCAACAACACCACACAATAATAGATATAGTGTATCAACATGAGTAAGTATCTGGGCTCCATACCATGATACCACCCTTTCCAGAAGGAAATGACATACCCTAAAGGGCGCGACCCTCATAACCTTGCCGCATATTCCCGTTTTGACCTTTTCCGGGGAGCGAGGTCTGACGAAGTCTCGTCCACAAGCTAGGCACAAAGCCACGCTTTGATCAACAAATGATCAATAAATAATCATCACACAGCAACACTCAACATGCCACATTACCAAATTGGGAATATATCGTTGATAACCTTCAACTACATAACCTCTAAGCGCGTACGTCTCAGAGAAGGGTGTTAAGCTAAGAGAATAAATTCTCCGCCACCAACAGAAATGTATTTGAAAGAAATCTGCTTTATATCTCAAAATGCAATGTCAGACACGTAACCATACAAGTCTGTTCTGGGTTCGAACATAACCGAAGGCACTTCCAAAGAAGTCCTTGAAATCCGGGTACTCACAATCCCGATAAAACTTCCCATCACAAAGGAAATCTTCATACCGTAGCTAACGGTGCAGAGACAATCGATAGGTCATCCTATCGTTTTCACAAATACCCGGTCTTCACCCCCGGTCTTCAATGCTATCCATTACGTCTTATCACTATTCGGAATGGGTTATACGACTCCGAAGTCCTTTCCCGGCTAACCCGAATAGTGAGCGCTTATTTTAAAATAAGTGTGGCATTTGAATTCAAGCAATTCACAACTAATACCTATTTTAAAGGTAAATATTGATAGTCGGATTATTTAACTATCAATAGATATGCTCAACATCACCAAATTCAAATAATTTTCCAAATTATTTATCTTCCAAAATATATTTATTAGATATATAATTTTTCCACACTTCAACTATTTGAAAACCAATTTCAAAAAATTTTACACTCTTACAACTTTCATTTCAAAATGGTTCATTTAAACCAATTAAATAAATCCTTACCGATTTATTAAATTTACGTTCCAAATCCATAAATTAATCTCCACACTTCAAAATAAATCAACGTTTATTTTTAACTAATTTCCCTTTCTTTTATAAATTCCATAGTGAATTTACAATTCCAAAATATCTATGAATATACAATTTTTTCTAATATTCATTTTCAATTTATCTTTAAAAGACAAAAATCTCAAAATATTCACTTCATATTGGAAAAACATTTCCATACTTATTTAATAATAAGTAATTCACCAATCTATTTATTTTCAACACTTGGAAAATATTCAATATACTTAAATCGAAATTAAGTATATATTTCATTCTTTAAAGAAAACATTCACTCAAACACATTTATTTGGGCCAAAACGAATGTTGCGTAAAACATCATTACGACAACCCAAAATCACTAGTATAGGGATTCAAAATAAAAATAGATATATAAATCCCAATATTATAAAAAAAACATTTCCTTTCAGAAGTTATTTACTATAACCATAGTGTTATAGTCCATCATTTCCTTCTATTTCTCGAAAACGTCTATTTCATCAATGAATGTTGAAATCTATGTATTCGATTCATAATACATTTTAAAACATCTTTTTAAAATAATTAACTTCACTTTATAATATCGCTTTCCCAAAACATAACCATTTTATTTAATAATATATTCATTGTTCAAAATCGTGAATATACTTCACTAACCAAATTTCAACATTTTCTACATATTTATTTCAATAATTTATTCGCTATCCAAAATCACGAATATATTTCCTTTTATAAACTTCTATATTAAATTTATCAAATTCAATTGATTTCTAATTTATAAACATTGTCGATAAATTCCATTTTTTATTTATAAACTTCGATTTATAAATCTCCTTTATTAATCCAATTCAACTTATATAACTCAATTATATACCAAAAGTCCATATTATATGTTAAATACTTATAATTCATTTATTCACAAAATCGTTCTTTTCAAAACTTCTATTACTTATAAGATTCATTTGTATTTTATAACAACTTCAACTTATAAATCACCTTTATTAACAATTTCTATTAATATCCCATTTAAATGCCCAAAATCCAGTTTATAAGTTAATTTACTTATAAATCTTTTATTTTACAACATCTATTCATTTTATAATCTTCACAATTTATAAATCTGTAATTTTCAATGAAATCCGTTTTATACTTCATTTTAACACTTAACAAACTCGTTTTATAATTCCAATATTTTATATATTTATATTTTATTATAAATATCAATGTTAAATATCTTTTATATACATCCTTTATAATAATTCAAAAATCCAAATTCAACTATTTTATAAATCTATTTATTTAAAAAAAATCACCTTCTTGTTATATTTCACAAAAATCTTAATTTTTATAACATAAAAATTTATAACGTTTTAATTATTTAAACTGAATCAATTCGAAAATTTAATAAACGTAAAATTTCAAAAATCACTTTAAAAATCCCTTAAAAGTCAAAATCGTTATTTTTAGACTTTAAAAATGGATCCAATGACGCAACACACCAAATAGTCAATCACGACTTCCAAATATCATATATCAATATGATAATCAATAAATATCACAATATCTGTAAATAAATCAATACAGTTGAGGAATCCAGTTGGATCCCTCCAACCTGTTTCCCTACATCCACAAAAATTAGCACAATAACAATTCCGTTCCAGTACGGAATTATCGCGGTATATGGGATTTATAAAATACTATCCGCTTAATAGACGACGTATAATATCTATTTTAACAATCAACAGATAATAATTTATCATTCAGGCATACAATTAAAAAATTTAAATATAACTATTTAAAATTAAAATTGAAACTAATTCGATTGAGTGAAAAGTTCTCACCTTGCTTTCAATTCAGTTTCCGCGTTTTATTTCGAATAAAATTAAACGCGCGTTTAATTTTACCCGAAATTCTCACTAGCTCCAAACGACTCCAATCCAGCTCCATAGCGTAGTGTTCATTCATACGGTTCAAACGCAACTGGTTTCGTCCAAAACGGACCTTGTATGAACAAGTTACATCATTTTAAAGTTATACGAATTCATAATATATTTAATTTACAACTTTATTCTAATTTTTTTTTACCCACGTCATCATCACAACCGTCCATTCCCCTATGCAAATCACGGCCATGCATGCTCTTCTTCCCCACGTCCAGGTTCAACACACGCAAGAACCCATATAGGCCGCCATCTAGGGTTACATGCCGCACCTATCTCATCCACTTCCAGGACGATCAACAAACACCACGTCGAAGCCCTTCGAGCAAGCTACCATCGGCCATGACCATACCCAGCTCGGTCGCCCCTTGCTCCCTCAATTTGCATGCGAACGTAGCACAAACACGGCCACTTTTCTCCCTCTTCGCTGCGCCATACCCCATCAACCCCATATGGATTGAAAGTTCTCTCTACGCTCTTCAACTTTCGTGTTGAACACTTCGCGTAATTGCTTGTGGATTGAGAGTAATTGAGGAGGAAAGAAACGTGATTTTCGACCATTGATAATAGGTGGTGGCGGCTAGCTGAAAGAAATTAGGGTTTGATGTAAATGATGAGATGAGGGGTCCTTTTATAGAAAATTTACCAAACACTATTCATCCCGGATTTTCCGAACTCCAAACGAAGCGTGCCGGTTGGCATTTCTAAGGTTTAGCCCGCGTTCCGAACACAATGGAACATGTTTCGGAGGCTAAATCGATCATCTGTGCGAGTTACGGAAATAAACGATTGATTTTAAATTAAACCGATTAAATGAATTTTCGATGCGTTTCGAGCTGCCACGGTCAGACGAAAACTCCGATTGCTACGAAAATTGAAATCCGATAACAACAAACTATTACGGATCCAATGGAACTAGTTTCGTCCAATTTTAGGACTGTTCGAAAAATGGCTAATTTCACTAGTCGATTTAAATATTAAAATATTCAATTCTCACAAATTAACTTTGAATTCAATTTTAAAAGTTCCATAACATCATTATAACTCCAATATGATAAAATAAAATTTTACAAATCATTTTCAATTATATTTAACCCAAATTTCAATTATTTACGTATTTTCACATATTAAATTATCGATTTAATTATCCAGCTAAATCTAATTATAAAAAAATAAAATTTACTCGACTTATAAATTTCATTTATTAATATTTAAAATTAATTAAATATATGAATTTTAATTAATATAAATTCTGGGTCGTTACAAACTTTCCCCCTTAAAAGAATTTCGTCCTCGAAATTACCAAGTAAGAAAAAGTTATAGAATCCATTAACTTTCCAAAACAAACCGTTCAATTTATATTTTTCAAATCTCTTAAGTGTTTAACTTTCCCAAAATACATAGTTAAACTTCTTACCAAATCTTTACTAAGTTTTCAAATCCAAACTTTGTTTTCAAAAAATTTCCAATTTTCTCAAATTTTTTCTAACGCCTTAAATTTTCGGAAAAAATTCGCCAGAGTCTCCTTTGCGCGGCTCGATCCCAAAAAAAAAAAGACATTGCGTATATCACAAATATACATCCCATCAAGTGATGAGGCATCCCTAGGAAAAAAGTGTAAAAGTACGATATGTAATCCGAGATATGTACCTTATATATTATTAGCGAGCATATGCGGCTAATATAGCACGAAAGCGAGCTCCAAATGCGAAGCAAACGCAATCCGCACCTACTAAACACTCAACGAACAGATGAGAAACATGTATAAAGACAATAGTATCGATATACAACATATAGCAACATAATAACTATATGTGCCAACATAGCAAATGCAATAAAAGCAATATATTCAACCATCAACCAACTATCATCCAACTAGCATCCATAACCAATAAATATTCATTCATATTCTCATTAATATTCAATGAAATGGGTTCTCAATTTAATCACATTTGATTCATTAACAGTGGATGTTTTTATTAACATTCATTTCCAATTAGTTTATATTCACTAATTCATATTCAAGTTGGTTCACTTCCAAATCAAATTCAATTCTATTTAAGATTCACTTAACTTCCAATTGGATTTCAATTACTTTAGCTTTCAATTTCATTAAGCTCAATTGCATATGGGTTTTTTATACAATCAACTAATTATCATATAACAACCAATGTATATTAATTACAACCAAATTCCTTTGCTTTATTCATTCAATTTGGTTTAACACCTTTACTTTCAACTGGTTTAATTAAATTGATTTTCATTCAATTTTTCAATTTCCAATAACATTAGATTTTAATGAATTACACTTACATTCATTATTTCATATCAACTTAATTTACATTTAATTGATTAGCATTCAATTCATTTATCAATTCAATTGCTAATTCCTTTAACAATATAAGGTTGAATTTCATTTATATAACTCAAGTTCAAATTCTTAATGACTTCATTTCATTAATTCACTTATTAATTTACTTCGACACCCCAATCAACTTCTTTCAACTTTACTTAAGTTATATTCCATTTCAAATTTCCTTTGTTTAACTTAACTTAAATTTTCACTTATAAATCCAAATCAGATTTCATTTCTATTTAACTTTTACCAAAGTCAAATTTATTAACTCCTGTTATAAGTTCAAAACTTATTTCACTTATATTCATCATATTATAAGTTATACAACTTATATTCAACAATTACCACTTCGATTTTTTATTGATTCACTTATACTTCCTTTAATTTAACTCCATCCTTTAAGTTGAATTTATTCTATTAAAATTCAAGTTGTATAAGTTATCAACTCATTTATCGTTCCCATGATATTTTAAATAGGAATCTAAAGGCTTTTCACCCTTTTTAAAACCCTTATTGAAAACAATTCAAATTATCTTTTGAATTTCAAAACCAAACCCAAATTTTCCAAACAACTTCCATTTAAAATAACTTGGCAGCAATCCCTCTTTTGGAAACCGGAAAATGAACAACGATGATGTTGCAATCATCATCGGAATTATTTTCCAGCGACCGAAAAGAGTTTAGAGCTTTAATTTCTCCAAAACAATTTTCCCAAAATATCAAATCCTTTCAAAACACTTCTCTGGAATTTTGTTTTTAGATTATAAATCACCTTTATAAGTCTTTTACTTATATAATTTCACTTCTCATATATAAGGTTATTTCACAATTGTAAATCATTTTAATTATAACTTCATATTTATAATTCATTTACTTATACAAATCATTCTTTTACAGTTGTTGTTTTTATTTAACTTATTCAACAACCAAACAATTAATTCATATATATTTTAATAATTCTGAAACATTATTCCTTTGTATATAAAATATAATCAAGGTAAAATTATTTCATTTACCCAATTTAAAATGATATCATGCCGAATTGTTTTGAAAAAGTGTTTAGAGATCCCTATCGATAGAGTTGTCCAGACCATACCAACTAGAATCCTTATACCACTCGACAAACCAATCATCACAATATAAAATGATTTTATATTCACTAACAAATACGCGCTCATATCTATTATTACACTCACACTCATTCTAGAGTACTACTGACTCTACCTCTAATGAGTAACACCCAACAGAGCCTTGGTTGTCGCTTAACCAACTGCTCTGATACCAAATGTGACGTTTCGATTTTTCGACGCTCGAAAACCGACATCAATACATCCACTGCATTAACTGCCGAGCAATCGAAGGCCGGAAAACCGTACCGTTATGGTTAAAGAAGAAAAAAGAGGTAGAAGAAGAGAGAAAAGATAGAACATAACAGAAAGAAAACAATAGAACAATATCAGAATCTCACAATCGTAGTGGACAACATATAATAGATAAATGAATAATCTTTAAATAAAGAACTATTTCAGTTATTACATTACATTATATCACATCACATTACATTACATCATTAGAGTGTACAACTATCAAATAACAACAAACAGTGGAAAAGAAATACTATATACTAGTAATACGCCATGCCATCCAACTTGCCTCCAGCAACTCCTGAATTTCAGAATATCCTGATAAACCTGTCTCTTGACTGCTCGTGTGGAAATTGGTGGGCACCCAAAGTTTAGGAAGGAAAACAATAAACTCCAAGTCAGTCATGTGACTGATGTGAGAACTAAAACAGTTTATTTTTAAAACAAAGTACAGGATAATTTTAAAATAGATTCGCAATGCTTTTAAAAAAATGAAACTACCATAAGGCCTCCCGCACACACACACAATGCAAACGCAGAATCGGAGGAGATTTCTCCTTATGATAGTCAAAGATGCTTGATAGACATTAAAAGAAACATTTGATATATTATTAGTGCATAGTGTAGGGAAAATCATTTCGAATGTAGAGATATAAATCTTTGCCAGCATAGGCATTTCACACTTATGCCTACTATAGCTACCATCCAAACTGTGGTGACCACCATAAGTGAATGATATGTTCTACAACTAAAACCGTACTAGATCGTATTGTTTCTTTGGATTTCCAACAAATGGTCAGGCTAAGGAACTTCCTACTGCCACATGGGATCGCCTCTAGCAGGACGTCCCGAGAACTTAACCAGCTCTCTGCCAAGACAAGGCCGGGTTACCTTTGTCACTAGGTAACTACTACACGAATATGCCATCCAACGGTCCCTTTGGACCTTTATCCGAGCGCTCGATTCCAACAACACCACACAGTAATAGATATAGTGTATCAACATGAGTAAGTATCTGGGCTCCATACCATGATACCACCCTTTCCAGAAGGAAATGACATACCCTAAAGGGCGCGACCCTCATAACCTTGCCGCATATTCCTATTTTGACCTTTTCCTAGGAGTGAGGTCTGACGAAGTCTCGTCCACAAAGATAGGCACAAAGCCACGCTTTGATCAACAAATGATCAATAAATAATCATCACACAGCAACACTCAGCATGCCACATTACCAAATTGGGAATATATCGTTGATAATCTTCAACTACATAACCTCTAAGCGCGTACGTCTCAGAGAAGGGTGTTAAGCTAAGAGAATAAATTCTCCGCCACCAACAGAAATGTATTTGAAAGAAATCTGCTTTATATCTCAAAATATAATGTCAGACACGTAATCGTACAAGTATGTTCCGGGTTCGAACAGAACCGAAGGCACTTCCAAAGAAGTCCTTGAAATTCGGGTACTCACAATCCCGATAAAACTTCCCATCACAAAGGAAATCTCCATACCGTAGCTAACGGTGCAGAGACAATCGATAGGTCATCCTATTGTTTTCACAAATACCCGGTCTCCACCACCGGTCTTCAATGCTATCCATTACGTTTTATCACTATTCGGAATGGGTTATACGACTCCAAAGTCCTTTCCCGGCTAACCCGAATAGTGAGCGCTTATTTTAAAATAAGTGTGGCATTTAAATTCAAGCAATTCACAACTAATACCTATTTTAAAGGTAAATATTGATAGTCGGATTATTTAACTATCAATAGGTATGCTCAACATCACCAAATTCCAAATAATTTTCCAAATTATTTATCTTCCAAAATATCTTTATTAGATATATAATTTTTCCACGCTTCAACCATTTGAAAACCAATTTCAAAAAATTTTACACCCTTACAACTATCATTTCAAAATGGTTCATTTAAACCAATTAAATAAATCCTTACCGATTTATTAAATTTACGTTCCAAATCCGTAAATTAATCTCCACACTTCAAAATAAATCAACGTTTATTTTTAACTAATTTCCCTTTCTTTTATAAATTCCATAGTGAATTTACAATTCCAAAATATCTATGAATATACAATTTTTAAATCGATTTCTAATATTCATTTTCAGTTTATCTTTAAAAGATAAAAATCTCAAAACATTCACTTAATATTGAAAAACATTTCCATACTTATTTAATAATAAGTAATTCACCAATCTATTTATTTTCAACACTTGGAAAATATTCAATATACTTAAATCGAAATTAAGTATATATTTCATTCTTTAAAGAAAACATTCACTCAAACACATTTATTTGGGGCAAAACGAATGTTGCGTAAAACATCATTACGACAACTCAAAATCACTAGTATAGGGATTCAAAATAAAAATAGATATATAAATCCAAATATTATACAAAAACATTTCCTTTCGGAAATTATTTATTATAACTACGGTGTTATAGTCCACCATTACCTTCTATTTCTCGAAAACGTCTATTTCAGCAATGAATGTTGAAATCTATGTATTCGATTCATAATACATTTTAAAACATCTTTTTAAAATAATTAACTTCATTTTATAATATCGCTTTCCCAGAACATAACCATTTTATTTAATAATATATTCACTGTTCAAAATCGTGAATATACTTCACTAACCAAATTTCAACATCTTCTACATATTTTATTTCAATAATTTATTCGCTATCCAAAATCGCGAATATATTTCCTTTTATAAACTTCTATATTCAATTTATCAAATTCATTTGATTTCGAATTTATAAACATTGTCGATAAATTCCATTTTTTATTTATAAACTTCGATTTATAAATCTCCTTTATTAATCCAATTCAGCTTATATAACTCAATTATATACCAAAAGTCCATATTATAAGTTAAATACTTATAATTCATTTATTCATAAAATCGTTCTTTTTAAAACTTCTATTACTTATAAGTTTCATTTGAATTTTATAACAACTTCAACTTATAAATCTCCTTTATTAACAATTTCTATTAATATCCCATTTAAATGCCCAAAATCCAGTTTATAAGTTAATTTACTTATAAATCTTTTATTTTACAACATCTATTCATTTTATAATCTTCACAATTTGTAAATCTATAATTTTCAATGAAATCCATTTTATACTTCATTTTAACACTTAATAAACTCGTTTTATAATTCCAATATTTTATATATATATATATATATATTATAAATATCAATGTTAAATATCTTTTATATACATCCTTTATAATAATTCAAAAATCCAAATTCAACTATTTTATAAATCAATTTATTTAAAAAATCACCTTTTTGTTATATTTCACAAAATTCTTAATTTTTATAACATAAAAATTTATAACGATTTAATTATTTAAACTGAATCAATTCGAAAATTTAATAAACGTAAAATTTCAAAAATCACTTTAAAAATCCCTTAAAAATCAAAATCGTTATTTTTAGACTTCAAAAATGGATCCAATGACGCAACACACCAAATAGTCAATCACGACTTCCAAATATCATATATCAATATGATAATCAACAAATATCACAATATCTGTAAATAAATCAATACAGTTGATGAATCCAGTTGGATCCCTCCAACCTGTTTCCCTACATCCACAAAAATTAGCACAATACCAATTCCGTTCCAGTACGGAATTATCGCGGTATATGGGATTTATAAAATACTATCCACTTAATAGACGGCGTATAATGTCTATTTTAACAATCAGTAGATAATAATTTATCATTCAGGCATGCAATCAAAATTTTTAAATATAACTATTTAAAATTAAAATCGAGACTAATTCGACTGAGTGAGAAGTTCTCACCTTGCTTTCAATTCAGTTTCCGCGTTTTATTTCGAATAAAATTAAACGCGCGTTTAATTTTACCCGAAATTCTCACTAGCTCCAAACGACTCCAATCCAGCTCCATAGCGTAGTGTTCGTTCATACGGTTCCAACACAATTGGTTTCGTCCAAAACGGACCTCGTATGAACAAGTTACATCATTTTTAAGTTATACGAATTCATAATATATTTATTTACAACTTTATTTTAATTTTTTTACCCACATCATCATCACAATCGTCCATTCCCCTATGCAAATCACGGCCGTGCACGCTCTTCTTCCCCACGTCCAGGTTCAACACGCGCATGAACCCATATCAGCCGCCATCTAGGGTTACATGCCGCACCTATCTCATCCACTTCTAGGACGATCAACAAACACCACGTCGAAGCCCTTCGAGCAAGCTACCATCGGCCACGACCATACCCAGCTCGGTCGCCCCTTGCTCCCTCAATTTGCGTGCGAACGTAGCACGAACGCAGCCACTTTTCTCCCTCTTCGCTGCGCCAAACCCCATCAACCCCGTATGGATTGAAAGTTCTCTCCACGCTCTTCAACTTTCGTGTTGAACACTTCGCGTAATTGCTTGTGGATTGAGAGTAATTGAGGAGGAAAGAAACGTGATTTTCAGCCATTGACAATAGGTGGTGGCGGCTAGCTGAAAGAAATTAGGGTTTGATGTAAATGATGAGATGAGGGGTCCTTTTATAGAAAATTTACCGAACACTATTCATCCCGGATTTTCCGAACTCCAAACGAAGCATGCTGGTTGGTGTTTCTAAGGTTTACCCCGCGTTCCAAACACAATGGAACATGTTTCGGAGGCTAATTTGATCATCTGTGCGAGTTACGGAACTAAACGATTGATTTTAAATTAAACCGATTAAACGATTTTTCGATGCATTTTGAGCTTCCACGGTCAAACGAAAACTCCGATTGCTACGAAAATTAAAATCCGATAATAACAAACTATTACGGATTCAATGGAACTAGTTTCGTCCAATTCTGAGACTGTTTGAAAAATGGCTTATTTCACTAGTCGATTTAAATATTAAAATATTCAATTTTCACAAATTAACTTTAAATTCATTTTTAAAAGTTCCATAACATCATTATAACTCCAATATGATAAAATAAAATTTTACAAATCTTTTTTAATCATATTTAACCCAAATTTCAATTATTTACGTATTTTCACATATTAAATTATTGATTTAATTATCCAATTAAATCTCATTATAAAAAAATAAAATTTATTCGACTTATAAATTTTACTTATTAATATTTAAAATTAATTAAATATACGAATTTTAATTAATATAAATTCTGGATCGTTACAGTACCTAACCTGAAACACATTGGTCTGACCCGAGTATAAAATACACGGGTCAGTGTTGCTAAACAAATCAGTTAGATAAGCTCAATGATAATGAACATGCAAGGTCATTAAGTACCATAAATATCTCTAAAAGAGATTACTCGATCATCTAGGAAAAGATGAATCATAACAAGCCTCATATCATCGACAACTCAAATAAACAAAGGATATGAATATCCCAAATCAAGCCAAAAGGCAAATCACAAATACCAATAAAGGTAACACAAGTTTCCACAAGGTAATCGCTATGTATCGAGTGGTTCAAAAGACCTACTTCGAAATGCGATACTTTAGGGAAATATAAATATCAATGAAACAAAAGATGCATGTGCTCAGTACTGCATAAACAAGGATCCACAAGCCCGAAGGCGACAAACCCAAGTATCTCTCGAGCGGTGACGAAGGACCAACTCCAAAAGCGATACTATAGGGCAACAAACCCGAAGGCGACAAACCTAAGTATCTCTCGAGCGGTGACAAAGGACCAACTCCAAAAGCGATACTATAGGGCAACAAACCCAAAGGCAACAAACCCAAGTATCACTCGAGCGGTGACGAAGGACCAACTCCAAAAGCGATACTATAGGGCAACGAACCCGAAGGCGACAAACCGTAGTGGCGAAGGTCCGTAGGCCCAGTACTGGACACCACTAACTGGCAATATATGTCACAAACTCTCGGAAATGAACCCGAAAATGTTAACGTGTGTTCCATACCACCCGTTCGCACTAAACGGTTTACTAACCGCTAGTAAATTTCACACTCAAAGCAGTAAAAAGTTCACATCATATCATAGGTAAACTAGACCCGTAGGCCAAAACGATCAAACGGACAAGTTGGGAATTAACTGAAAGGATAAACGCACATATCCCATACTACGCGTTTTACCCAATCGTTTAACTCTCCTTCTCATTCGCTCGACAGTGCAAAAACGTGTAATTTTTCATAGAAATAATAAATTGGAGAAAATGAGCTTTTAAAACAATTTAAAACCACTTTATAAACCGCTTTTGCAATCTATCTTATTATAGAGATACTAAAATTTTATACTTGAAAATAATATATAATAATTATTCAAAAAACCAATTTACTTGAAAAAACATTTCAAAACTCATTTGTAAAACCCGTGTACGAAATCCAGAAAGAATCATCAAGAAATACAGAAAAATAACGGAAGTTTAAATTTATAAAATTCCGATAAAAACAAGCTGTGAGTGCAAGTTCAACAACAGATATATATACAAGTTAACATGGTCGAAATGACTTAAAAATATGTAGAAATAAAGTTCAACATTCGTACTTTAAACTGAAAAAAGGATCACTGAGTTCCGATAAGAGACGAAGAAACTGCGACATCTTAAAGTCGGACCAATGTCAGGAAGTGAATACACAGGAAAAACAAAGGCCGGCGGCTTGTTTAGCCAGTTCGCCCTTATTCAACCCAAAATTTGACAAATCACAAAACATGAATGTTATAGAGGACATTCTATGCTTTCCAGGACTTTAAAAATTATCGATATCGGATAAGAAATGAAAAGGTTATGATGAAAACAATTTTTAGATCTGAAGTTCACTACGGCTGTCGTTTTAGTCTCGGGACAGCGAGACTAGAATGAAATCTAGACTATGTAAACTTCAAAATTTCACAAAACTCAAAACACAAAAGTTATAGTAGACAATCTATCCTTTCCAAAACATCAAGAATCGTCAAATTTTGACATCAAATGTTAAAGATAGGCTTAAATTAACAATGACATTTAGCAAAGAAAATTACGGTTTTACAGTGATAGGGCAGCAAGTTTACATCATGATTTTCGACCATCTATGATCAGTATTTTCGAAAGTCTTCAACAAGAAAGTTTTCACACACTTTTTAGGATTTCCAGAACATCAAAAAAAATTCTAATTTCGATTTAAAACGCAAAAGATGTGTGCAATTTACTAACAGCAAATCACAAATAAACATGCAACAAATACAATTGAAATTTCTTACCTTGAAATCTCAATCTAAGCTAGAAATGTGAGTTTTCAACTCACCTTAGGATTTACTGGCAGCAAACTAGTAGATTTAGAAAGTAAAGTAAGGAGCTTTAGCCTTGATTTGTTGCTAAAAACCTTATAGCCTTGCTATTGCTCTTCTCCTTCCTCAATTTTTACCCTAAAACTTAATTTACCCGAAAACACAAAAATGAAATTTCCCTCAACAATCAAATCTACAAATTCAGAATAAGATGAGGATGTGATTGAGAAGTTTACCTGGATTTTACTGGATTTTATTTCAATTTATTTGATTTTAAAACCATAATCTTTGCTCTCAACTAGGGTTGCGTTGGGAAGTTTGTCTCTGTTTGATAATTTCTGAACGTAAAGGAGAAGGAGTTGTTTCTCCTACTTAGCAAATTCACCAAGTGTCTAAATGGACTGCTATAAACTTAAAGCCCAAAACCCTCAATTTAAATAAACCAACTTGTAAATTAACCGTTCTCTAATCACATTTTATACCATTTTAAAACACCATTATCTCATAGGTTAAAACACCTAAAAATTAATGTGAGTATACTAAAAATAAGTTCGTTAACTAATCTTCTCAACAAAACGGTAAAACATAGATTTCACAATCATTTGACCCTTCATTTTTATTATTGAAAATGACACTTTTTAACTTGTAAAAAGAAATGTGACGACATGGTAATTAAATCAATTAAACCCCAAAAATCATATTTTCTTATTTAATTAAACATCACAAAGCATATAAAAATATTTTTACATCCAATTTTTTTTTTTCAATATTACATATTTTTATTCACATTCTTAACCATATTAAATTTTTAACACATCATTAAAATTAACAAAAATTACCATTTGACCATTATTTCCGCAATAATTACATTTTGTCAAATTAAAACCATTCAATGCTCATTATTATCCCAAAATAACATACTAAAGTTTTCAAAAATTTATTTTCTTCATTTTATATTTATTTACAACAAATAAATGTTGAATTAATTTTATTTATCCCTATTTAAATGAAATTACCATCAAATAAACATAATTTTATTATTCTCACTTTATTTACGGCCAAACTTCTTAATCTCCATTTTATTACACCAAAACCCATTGTTTATTTTAAAAAGAACAATTTTAACAAATTTTACATCTAAAAATTTATTCTATTTCTCCATTTTAAATTAAAACCACCATTACATTTTATCTTTACAGGTAATCACAAAACCAGGGTTGTTACAGTTGGGTGATGGACGAACTCGGGGAAAATGATCAGGAAAATCCTTGATCATCGTGGAGGACGAGTGGTGTCGATCTAGGGTTTAGACCTAAGTTTTAGTTGAGGCCGGAATTTGAATGAATGCGGCGACATCAATGGACCAGAGTCGATCGGTGCAAGGGGAAACGAAGCGTGGGTTGTAGACGAAGCTCTGGACGCGATTGCATGATTTTTGATGGCCGATGGTGGCAGTTCGAGTCGATCTTGGGTGACCTAGTTTTGTACTAGTGGGTTTTAGGTTGCTCAATTTCGAGTTCGTCGTCGTTTCGAAAATCTAGGTGTTTCGGAGCTCGGATCGGAGATTTCGAGTTCGCCGTCGATTACCATCAACTACATTAATTACTTGTCGATGGCCGGAGCTTGTATCAGAGATGGCCAGAACTTCGGTGCACGTGGGCATGTTCCTGGGTTGTGTCACTAAGTAAGAATTGGGGAAGAAGGTGTGTGACTCGGGGATTGTCTCGGGAATTTGAGTTGCTGGCTCGAGTAAGTACTGGGTGTATTTGAGTGGGTAACACGTTAATAAGTTTTAAGTTTTTAAAAACATAATAGGTTTTGAAAAAAGAATCGAGGAAGACTCGGGGAAACTGGTGTTTGGCTCGAGTTGATGCTCGGGGATATGGAGTGATGTCTCGGGTTACTTTAAAGTATTAACCAAGTTTTTAAAATTTTAAAATAAAACAAGTTTAAATATAAAAAATTCAATTAATTCTTTTCAAATATAATTGTTTGTTAAGTCTAGAATTAGTTAAAGGTTTAAAAATACGTTATTTTAAAAGTTAAAGTGTTTTAATTTTTATAACCTTTATTTCAAAGTTAATTTTAAATAAATTTAATATTGATATTTAATAGTTAATTAAGGAAATGAAATATTTTCAATTATCAATTAACTTAAGTGTCTTAAGTTAATTTATTTGTTAATGATGATTTATTGCTAAGGTTTGTTAAATAAAGTGTTTAATGGGAATTAAATGATAAATTAAGATAAATGATTTATCTTTAAACTAATAAAAGATAACTAATTATTAATTAACGGATGATTAATTAAAGGCTAATTAATTATAAATTAAAGGTTAATTAATTTATTAATTAAAGGTTAATTAATTTATTAATTAAAGGTTAATTAATTTATAATTAAGGAATAATTAATTAGTGTAATTAATTAAGGAATAATTAATTAATAAATAAGGATTAATTAACTAATAATTAATGATAATTAATCATTAATTAAGGATAATTAGTGAAAGTAATTATGTGATTAATTAATTATAATTAATTAAAATGATTGTAATTACTTAATAATAATTAAGCAGGACTTAAAAGTAATTAAAGTAATTAATTTAATTTATTTGGAAATTAAATTGAATTAATTAGGAATTGAACAACTAATTAGCCTTGCTTATGAATGATTGGATTATATTGAGTGCTTTGGATTGGTTGATATCTCTGATATGTGATTGTGATACTTTGTGATATGAATTGCTTTGTTTTGAACTGTGACATCTGTGATATATTGCTGTGTGATTGTGAACTTCTGAATTGAAGTAAAATTGTTTATTTAAACAACTTGGCCTTTAAAACGGCATTTGAATTTCGATGCGACCGGGGGTCAGATTGCAAATGGTTATCCGAAACCCACATCGAATCTAAAAGGTGAATCTTTTGTTCAAAATATTATAAATGGAAATTTGGTGTGGCTTGTGTATCCACGTGTTTTTAAAATGAGCGCTCATTATTCGGTTAGCCGGGAGAGGACATTGAGTCATAAAACCCATTCCGAATAATGATACGACGGAATGGGATTGCATATGAAGACGGTGGGTGAAGACTGGGTATTTTCGAGAATGAAAGGATTACCTATCTTTTGTCTCTGCACTGAGTTGCTCCGGTATAGAGATCTCCATATGTGTTGGGGAGTCCGGTCGGGATTGTGGATATCTGGATTTGCAAGGTCTTCTTCCTTTATTGGACGAAGTGCCTTTGGTTCCATTCAGACCCCGGATGGACTTGTGTAGATGTATGTCTGACGTTACACTTTGAGATGTAAAGCTAGTTTCTATCAAATACATTTCTGTTTGGTGGCGGAGAATTTATTCTCTTAGCTTAACACCCTTCTCTGAGACATACGAACTCAGAGGTTATGTAGTCAGACATACATTTCAAATCTATAATAATTTCACACTAATATTCACAAGTACTTTCAAATCTATAATAATTTTCATTTCCCAAATCCGTTCAAAAATCAACTTAAAACCATCGGGTTTAGTCCTCGAAATTCTTTCCATTTTATAAAACATTTTTGTAAAACCATTCTTATATAAATCGTTTTTATATAATATAATTCAAAATATTTGTTACCAAATATTTCTATTTTTTTAAGGGAAAACATTTCATAATATTTCAACTTGAAAACCAATTTTCAAAACAATTCATCATATTGAAGGGAACCAAATATTACCGCTAAACACCTCATAGTCAAATTAAGAAATAAATCACAAGGTGTTATCCTACAATTATTTTCTACCCAGCCCATGCATATGGATAATTAATTGTTCATAAACTAGTCGAGCAAAGTCAACAATCAATAAATAATAATCAATGCTTATAAACTGGCCGAGCCTAATTCAAACAGTCAATCAATGAAATTAACGCAACAATAAATGATAATCAATGCTTCATTCTATCAAATATTTATAATAATTTAACGGTTTGATATTTATTTTGGAGCATCCGGGTTTTCCCTTCGACATGTTCCATCCCTCGCCCAAGTCTCCTTGGATCTCACACATGAAACACATGTACTAGTCATTTCCGCGTACCTTATGAAGTATTTAACTTCAAATTTTAAATTACTTAATTAACCATCCAAACATAATATCGCGTAAGAAAATCAAACCATTATTTTAGAAAAAAAAGTAAACAAGCATTCAACAAGGGTTTTCAAACAACACTTAACACTTAAAGTTCCTTCAACTTAGGAATGATTTTATCGAACTTAAAGGAAGAAATAACTCACTTTGGATGCCACTTCTCAAACTTTAAGGCAAGGAACTTAATATCTATCGCATACTTCCTACCATGCTTCGAAACATTTGAAAATAAGCTCGTATTCTTCCTTCCTAATGCTTGTCCAAGGCTTGAAATGGAGATTGGCCGAAAGTATAGAGAAGAAGTGGTAGAGCTTTGAACTTGAATTCTCAAGATTTAGATCTGAAAAATAGGTCATTTTCTCTCTACTTTTTGACCCTGTTACTCACAAAATTTAAAACAGTGGTTTACAATGAAATTGTTGCAATTTATTTTCTCTTGAATTTAAAAAAAAGAATCACTTTATTTTGATTTATTTTAAAGAAGATATGGTCAAAATAAAAAAAGCTATTCTCGGATTCACAAATATAAAGCCCGAAAATGTACTTTAAAGAATTGAGTTTCAAGTATAGAAAACTTCAAAACTGGAAAAAGTGTCAACTAAAAAGTTGTACCTACTGGAATTTCATATGGTTTAAAAAAAAAGAATTTCTTAATTTGGGTTTTTGTTGATTAAGTTATGATTAAAATAAAATGACATATTCTGTGGCTTAAAAACAATGCCAGATAATGCACTAGAAAGAAGTGGATTTTTGACATGGTTATCTTTAGAATAAGACAAAGTGATCAACATGAACATTGTAGCCACCGGAAAAATATATGATCTGAAAAAAATAATTTTTCATTTTGGTTCAGTTTTGAAGAAGTAATGACCAAGAAAAGAAGAAGTAAAATATGGGGAAAAGAGCAGTTTGATTTGAAGAGGATGAACATTGATTTCTTTTAAATATTTGTACATTATTTCTTTATAGTTTTTTCCTATTAAATATTTTTTAAATAATTTGACATTATTTCTTTCTAGTTTTTTCCTATGGCTTGAAAGCCATTAAAAAGGAGAGGAAGAAGATGAAGAAGCTTGAGAAAAGAAGAAGAAGAAGAAGAAATGTGAATGAAAGTGAAGAAGGAGGTGGGTATTTATAGAAAAAGAAAGAAGGGGTAAATTTATCAAAATAACCTCTTACCAAACTATCATTACTTCAACCTAAAACAGCATCCACTTTTTCAATACTTAACGTCATCCATTCACTTCTTACTTTATGTCTTAGTCACTTAAAAATTAAGTAAAGAATATCATAATTATGTTGCCTTTGATTTGATGTGATTTGGTGTAACAACCCGCATATTTATTGATTTTATATTTAAATATTTTATTTAAATATTTTATCGATACTCGGAATTTAGTCCGAAAATCTACTTTTTTCATACGGTCGAATTAGGACTTGGAACCACTCCCATTGAGTTCAAAATGACGTTTGCGATCTTTTTAAGTGTAAACTTTGATATGTTTGGAGATAGTAGAATTTTGCTACTTTTTCACTTAGGGTTTTGGTTTGGGCTGAGCCCATTAACCCCACTTAACTCAGTTCCAACCCTCTCCTCTTCATTTACTTCCTTTCTATTTTCCTTATACTCAAGCTTTTATAACAATGGAGAGTGGAATGAGAAATTAAAACTCAAGCCCTAGTTTTCTTTTGCAAATCAAAATCTAGCTCCGAACTAATAGAAGAACCCATTGGTAAGCTTTCTCTTCTTCTTCTCCAACCCATTCTCTTATCAATTTCAGTAATTCATAAACCTAACTTTGAGATCGTTCTTCTTTTAAAGCTTAGAATCAAGCTTCTTGAGTTGGATTTGAAGAGTGGTTGATTCTCCTTTACTTTCAATCTTCTTCTTCATTTGTTTGGGTTCAAAGGTGAGATTTTTATCTCACATCTTTGTCTATAATTATCTTCGATTGTTAGGTATAAATTCCTAACACTTATTCTTGTGCAATTGATTTTGGTTTGGATTTATTTGGTGTATATTCCAATTTTTGGTGTTTTGAAATCAAAATCTATGAAAATCCTTTTATGGATATTTGGACATTGATATTTGAGATATATCGAAGAGCCGTTAAGGCTGGGTTGTCGCTTGGCGTAAATCCTTAGTCGTTGTCGCTCGATCGATCGCTTCGGTATCCGTTTGGCCATTTTTGGTCTAGGTAAAGGGAATTCCCTGAACCCTTGATTCAGACATCTGAAATGTAGTATTCAGACGTTTGAATATTATACTGGGAATTTTTACTCCCCAGTATTCAAACGTCTGAATCTATATTTCAGTCGTCTGAAATAGTTCATTTGGAACCAGAAAGGAAATAGGCTAAAAAGTGCCTATTTCAGACGTCTGAAATCAACAATTTAGACGTCTGAAATCAACAATTTAGACGTCTGAATTCTGTTTTGGAAAAATATTTTATTTTCCAAATTCAGATGTCTGAATCCTTGATTTCAGACGTCTGAATCTGCACTCTTTTTCCTATTTTCCTATTTGCTTGTGAATTCCAACTTGAATCGATTCGTGTTGATTCCCTTTTGTTATTATCACTTATTATCGACTTTGATGACATTTTCTTCGTGATTTTTGGGAATATCCATTTCGATGGATTCCGTAATCGATTTCTCTGGATTTTATTCACGTCTTCGAATGTGAATTTTGATGATTGATTGTTTCTACAATCCTTTCTATGATTTGTCACTTTTAAAATATAAAGGTTTCAATACTAGTAGTAAATATCAAAACTCTTCCATCAAAACGTTTTCAACTCTATTTTCAATAACAAAGCTCTTTTCTTAAAATGTTTTCCAATCTACTAGTATATACAAACCTTTACCTCACTCGTATGAGAAATCTAATTAAATGGCTTAGTAAAACAAGTTGTATGAAACACTTGCGTTTACTTCGCCGGTTAATTCTTGGACTTGTTCGATTGAAACTCTTGTGACAATTTTCTAGTGGAGATCTATAATTTGTTCGTAAATATTTAAGTTAAGATAGTGGTTATGGGCAATGAAGCTAAGCTCATATATTTACTAGCTTACTGTAATTGACACTTCTCTTTGATCATGACGATCATTTTGTGATTTAGACTAGCAATTGTGCGATGTCTCTTTGTCTGCGAGGGAGACTAAACCCCGTTTCTGTGTGATTTCGACTCACACATGTGGGGTAGCGCCCCATGGTCTTCGGGCCGTTCGTGTGTCAAAAAAATTAATCGCTAGCTACCATGAGATAGCGTCTTGTTCGTGTGATACATATGTTGGTGAGTTTTCATGCTCCCGTTCGTGTGATAGGCCTCCACCCTTTTTATGATTTCTGGATTTCATGTGTTGAATTCTGGAATTTATGCTTCACCAATTTTAGTGATTTTCATTGATATGATTTATCAATTTTTGTGCATCGGTGAATTCGTGTGTCATTGGCTTGTTATGAATACAAGTTTTGGGTATGATACCCTTTTTGGATCTTTGAGAAGATTCTTGTGATATTGATTAATCTCATGTTGATTTTCAATTTCATACTTATTGTAGTATTCCATTATCGTTATCATATGTTTATGCCATATCTCTTATTCTATATCATGTCATCTGATATTTATAGCTAGACTGATCCGTTTATTATTTTCTTATTAAATAATACTCGGGTCAGACCGAGATGTTACAGGTGCTTCTGCTTGACTTCTTCCAGGGATTCATTACTCTGACTTTTGGCTAACCACATAGATTAGCAGTTTTTATTGTATACACTTGAGATATTGACTCATAGTTGTATTCTTTTGTATAGCACGTGTTGCTATTCTTCTGTATTATTGTGGATCTTTTTGACCACTACTCTGATGTACACTTTCATGTGTTAGTTATATATTCATATCTTCTTCCGCCTTGTGATATGAATTACCTGTGACTGATTTATGTTATGTTTATTTCTATATTTGTTTTCGAAGATTATATATAGCCACAGTGTAGTAGCTTTGAGTTTGTGTCGGTATGTCGGATTTCCTCTTGAGATGAAATGCATGTTATATTTTATCTGGCATATCGGTGCTCGCTTGAAGCAATTACACGGATGGTCGCTCCTCAACGGCCTTATTCTTCGTGCTAGTTGGCAGCATTACACCGTAGTGTTCTTGGCTAGCGTGGGTATAGAGGTGGGGCGTCACAGCTTGGTATCAGAGCCAAACTTCGGAACAATGTAGAATAACTTAACAAGGATCATCGTCCTAAGTCCACCTTAGGAGTTATGTCATAGGATTAATTCGATTCGTCGTACCGATTCATCCTATATCCTTTATGATTCCTTGTTTTATCTAGCAAGATTGCTTGATATTCATTAGTGAATAATCTTCTTCTTTCTCTTCTTTCTTTCTTAAGGAAGGGAAATGGTTAGACCTAGTCGTCCCAGAGCTGGACCATCTAGTGCTCCACCCCAAGATGGAGTTTTTATGACTACCTAGCAACTTCTTGACCTTGTCACGAATGCTCAAGCAGCGGGAGCTAATCCGGAACCTACTCACCCAAAGTCGGGATTTGCACAGTTTTGCAGTGATTATACCAATTTGGGTGGGAAGCCATTCAAAGGTTCTGAAACTATTATTGAGGTCCAGGCTTGGTTGAGGACTTGCGATCGAATCTTCATCCGCATGAATCTCGTCGACCTTCACCATGTTCAGGTGGCTTCCAGTATGCTCCAAGAGAGAGCATTAGACTGGTATGAGCTTCTGATTTCTGAAATAAATGAAGCGGATCTCACTTGGGAGAAATTCAAAGAGCGCTTCGAGTTAAAATTCGTACGAGAAGCTGAGAAGGTGACTTTGGCTCGCCGTTTTATTGACCTTGTTCAAGGTGAATCTTCCGTGGAAGATTATGTCGCGTCTTTTGAATCTCTCTCTAAATACGGGGTTGAATATATTAACACCCCAATGAAGAAAAATCAGAGATTTGTCTATGGCTTGAACAAGAGTCTCAAGAAGCCATTACTTCTAAAATTAGAAGTTTCTTTCGACCAACTCGTTGATATTGCTCTTCATCTTGAAGAAGCGGATAGGGAAAATGATGTTGAAGTGGTAGTTTCCAAACCAAACTTCAACAACAACAAGAAAAGGCCTAATAAATTCAAAGGTCCTTATCCCAATAAGAAAGGGAAGCAAGCAACCCCTGTGGCAAGGACTTCTTCCTTTGGTCGGGGGGAATGCTATAATTGTGGTTCGAAGGACCATTACACGAACAAGTGTCCTATGTCTCTCTCTTGCCGCTACTGCAAAGGTCCCGGTCATGTTATATCTTTATGCCCCAAGCTTCAGGGAAAGAGGGAGGGAAAGTTGAATGTTGCTCAAGCCCCTGGCAACACATCTCGTGGTCAAGGTATGTCTCATTCTATCCTTGATGGCATCATTATATTTCGTGACCAACCCATTCGAGTTCTTTTTGATACGGGTGCATCCTATTCTTTTATATCAAAGAACTTGTTGATACTTTTCTTTAAGTGTTGTTGCTTTAATGACTTCTTTGAGAATTTCGAATCCAGTTGGTGGATCTTCAACTCTTAGTTTGCTATTTGCATGTCATGCGTTACTTAGGCTTTGGAATGATTTTGGGAATGGATTGGCTTAGCCGTTATGAAGCCCAAATCCTATGTCCTAAGCGGACTATTTATCTTCGACACCCTCAATCTGTTAAGCAGATTTCTATTATTCTTAAAGATTTGGATTCTTCTTTGACTGCATCTTTATATTCTTTAAATCCTCGTGATGTTGATAATGATGATGGGGAAGATGTCATTGCTCTTATTCACTTTGTTCGTGAATTTTTCGACATATTTGAGCCCGTTTTAGGATTGCCACCTAAGCGAGCAATTGAGTTCAAAATTAATCTTACCCCTGAAGCTCAACCTATTACTCGTCCTCCTTATCGCATGTCCAATAAAGAAAATGAGGAGATGCACATACAATTATCCGATTTGGAAACGAAGCAATTTATTCACTCTAGTTCCTCGCCTTGGGGAGCTTCGGCTATTTCGTGAAGAAATCCGTTGGTACACTTAGACTTTGCGTGGACTACCGCAAGCTTAATGATCTTACTATCAAAAATAAATGTCCTTTACCTCGGATTGATGATCTGTTCGATCAGCTTAGTGGTGCTAGAGTGTTTTCACAATTGGATTTGGATACCGGTTTCCATCAGCTTCGTATCGCAGAGTATAGCATTCCTTTGACATCCTTCCGTACCCGTTATGGATCTTATGAATGGCTTGTTATGCCATATGGTTTAACGAATGCTCCGGCTTATTTCGTTGACCTTATGAATCGAGTTTGCAAAGATTTCCTCGATCGATTTGTTCTCATCTTCATTGATGATATTCTTGTGTATTCAAAAACCGAGGAGGAACATGAGAAACATCTTCGGATTGTATTGGAAACTCTTAGGAGTAACCAATTAAAATCAAAATTTTCTAAATGCCACTTTTGCGATCTCGTGTGAAGTTTCTCGGTCATATTATTTCCGAATCCGGAATTTCCGTGGATCCTTCAAAGATTGAAGCGATTCAAGATTGAAAAAGACCTGAGAGTGTGACTGAAATCCGTAGCTTTCTCGGATTGGTGGGCTATTACCGTCGTTTCATTAAAGACTTTTCTAAGATTGTCGTGCCCCTTACTGGCTTGACTAAGAAGGGAGTGAAATACATTTGGTCGGACAAATGTGAAGCCTCTTTTCAGAAATTGAAAAAACTCCTTTCCGATGCTCATATTCTTGTTATTCCCGAAGGGAATCAAGATTTTGTTGTTTATACCGATGCTAGTCGCATTGGTTTGGGTGCCGTTCTTATGCAAAAAGAACGTGTTATTGCTTATGCTTCTAGGCAATTGAAGCCGGCCGAGATTAGATATGCCACACATGATTTAGAACTCGTGGCTATTGTTTTCCCCCTTCGAATTTGGCGTCATTATCTATTGGGAGAGAAATTTATTCTTTACACAGATCATAAGTCTTTGAAATATTTATTTTCTCAAAAGGAACTTAATTTGCGTCAACAACGTTGGCTCGAGTTCCTTGCTCCTTATGATCTCGATATTCTTTATACCCTCGGTAAGGGTAATCGTGTCGCCGATGCTCTTAGCCGTAAGCAACAAGCAGTTGTTTCTATGATGATATCTGAATGGAACAATCTCGAGATCTTATCCACTTGTGAAATTCGAGACCGTGTTTCCGATTTATGTTCATCTCTTGTTTTATGTAGCCTTGAGGCTCATCCTTCTCTTTTAGACCGCATTCTCGAAGCTCAAAGGCTAGATCCCGACTAGGCTCTTGTTGGCCAAAATTTTAAGGATAAAATTAATATTGAAGATTTGAAAGACTTTGATATTGATTCTCGTAATGGCATTCGGAAATTTGGTAGACTTATCGTGCCAAATATTAGTGATCTTCGAAAAGACATCTTAGAAGATTCCTATCGTTCTAAATTTACCATTCATCCCTGTAGTAGTAAAATGTACGCGGATATGAAGCGACTTTATTATTGGGAGGGAATGAAACTTGACATCACTAACTTCGTTAAGTGTTGCAAGACTTGCTAACTCGTTAAGGCCGAACATCAAAGGCCCGGTGGGTTATTGCAACCTTTAAAAATTCCAATTTGGAAGCGAGACCAAATTTCCATGGATTTTATTGACAGCCTTCCCCGTTCTCGTTCGGGTCATGATAGCTTATGGGTGATCGTTGATAGACTTACTAAATCCGCCCATTTTATTCCCGTTCGGTCTAACCGAACCGTTCCTCTTTTGGCCAAGCTCTTTGTTAAAGAGATTGTTAAATTACATGGAGTTCCTACTTCTATTGTTAGTGATCGTGATCCATTGTTTACTAGTGGATTTTGGAAGAGTCTTTAAAAAGCTTTAGGAACGAAGCTTAATTTAAGCACCGCTTATCATCCTCAGTCCGATGGACAAACAGAGCATGTGAATCAAACTCTTGAAGATCTTCTTCGTGCTTGTGTGCTTGATTTCGGTGGAAGCTGGGAAGATCATATTCCTCTTGTTGAATTTTCCTATAATAATAGCTTCCAATCTAGTATTGGTATAGCACCTTTCGAGGCACTCTATCGAAGGCCATGCCGATCTCCTTCTTGTTGGCTTGAGGCCAGTGAGAAGCTGATTTTAGGTCCAGACTTTATTCGGGATTCCACAGAAAAGATTGAACTTATTCGACATAGGATGAAAGAAGCCCAGAGTAGACAAAAATCCTATGCCGATAATCGAAGAAGGAAATTAGAATTTTCTGTTGGAGATCTTGTTTTTATTCGTGTGTCACCTATGAAAGGTGTTGTACGTTTCAGTCGGTCGGGAAAGTTAGCACCCCAATATATTAGGCCATTTCCTATCACTGAACGTATTGGTTCCATGGCTTATCGCCTATCATTACCGGCTCAGTTTTCTGCCATGCATGACGTGTTTCACGTTTCTCAATTACGGAAGTGCCTTCGAGATTCCGATTCTATTCTTGAGCCCGGTGTTGTGGAAGAGATTGAAGTTTCGCCTAATCTAACTTATGAGCAACATCCTATTCGTATTATTGCTTCGGAGGTTAAACGCCTTCGAAATAAAGATGTTCTGCTTGTGAAAATCCAATGGTCCTCAAATCCTAAGGATTGCTCTTGGGAATCTAGAGAATTCATCGAGCGAACACATCCTGACTTACTTTCTCATGCTCTTTAAGGTGAACTTCTTACATCAAAATTCCTTTGTGTTGATATGCTTTTATGGTTGTTACTATATATCTTCTTCTTAAATATTGCGAGGACGCAATTTCTTTAAGGAGGGGAGTCTGTAACAACCCGCATATTTATCGATTTTATATTTAAATATTTTATTTAAATATTTTATTGATACTCGGAATTTAGTCCGAAAAGCTACTTTTTGCATACGGTCGAATTAGGACTCGGGACCACTCCCATTGAGTTCAAAATGACGTTTGCGATCTTTTTAAGTGTAAACTTTGATATGTTTGGAGATAGTAGAATTTTGCTACTTTTTCACTTAGGGCTTTGGTTTGGGCTGAGCCCATTAACCCCACTTAACTCAGTTCCAACCCTCTCCTCTTCATTTACTTACTTTTTATTTTCCTTATACTCAAGCTTTTATAACAATGGAGAGTGGAATAAGAAATTAAAACTCAAGCCCTAGTTTTCTTTTGCAAATCAAACTCTAGCTCCAAACTAATAGAAGAACCCATTGGTAAGCTTTCTCTTCTTCTTCTCCAACTCATTCTCTTATCAATTTCAGTAATTCCTAAACCTAACTTTGGGAATGTTCTTCTTTTAAAGCTTAGAATCAAGCTTCTTGAGTTGGATTTGAAGAGTGGTTGATTCTCCTTTGCTTTCAAGCTTCTTCTTCATTTGTTTGGGTTCAATGGTGAGATTTTTATCTCACATCTTTGTCTATAATTATCTTCGATTGTTAGGTATGAATTCCTAACACTTATTCTTGTGCAATTCATTTTGGTTTGGATTGATTTGGTGTATATTCCAATTTTTGGTGTTTTGAAATCAAAATCTATGAAAATCCTTTTATGGATGTTTGGACATTGATATTTGAGGCATATCAAAGAGACGTTAAGGCTGGGTTGTCGCTTGGCGTAAATCCTTAGTCGTTGTCGCTCGATCGATCGCTTCGGTATCCGCTTGGCCATTTTTGGCCTAGGTTCAGGGAATGCCCTGAACCCTTGATTCAAACGTCTGAAACATAGTATTCAGACGTCTGAATATTATACTGCTAATTTTTACTCCCAGTATTCAGACGTCTGAATCTATATTTCAGACGTCTAAATTGGTTCATTTGAACCAGAAAGGAAATAGGCTAAAAAGTGCCTATTTCAGACGTCTGAAATCAATAATTCAGACGTCTGAATTCTGTTTTGGAAAAATATTTTATTTTCCAAATTCAGACGTCTGAATCCTTGATTTAAGCGTCTGAATCTGCACAATTTTGCCTATTTGCCTATTTGCTTGTGAATTCCAGCTTGAATCGATTCGTGTTGATTCCCTTTTGTTATTATCACTTATTATCGACTTTGATGACATTTTCTTTGTGATTTCTGGGAATATCCATTTCGATGGATTCCGTAATCGATTTCTCTGGATTTTATTCACGTCTGCGAATGTGAATTTTGATGATTGATTGTTTCTACAATCCTTTCTATGATTTGTCACTTTAAAAATATAAAGGTTTCAATACTAGTAGTAAATATCAAAACTCTTCCATCGAAACGTTTTCAACTCTATTTTCAATAACAAAGCTCTTTTCTTAAACCATTTTCTAATCTACTAGTATATACAAACCTTTACCTCACTCGTATGAGAAATCTAATTAAACGGCTTAGTAAAACAAGTGGTACGAAACGCTTGCGTTTACTTCGCCGGTTAATTCTTGGACTTGTTCGATTGAAACTCTTGTGACAATTTTCTAGTGGAGATCTACAATTTGTTCGTAAATATTTAAGTTAAGCTAGTGATTATGGGACATGAAGCTATGCTCATATATTTACTAGCTTACTGTAATTGACACTTCTCTTTGATCATGACAATCATTTTGTGATTTAGACTAGCAATTGTGCGATGTCTCTTTGTCTGCGAGGGAGACTAAACCCCGTTTTTGTGTGATTTCGACTCACACATGTGGGGTAGCGCCCCATGGTCTTCGGGCCGTCCGTGTGTCAAAAAAAATTAATGGCTAGCTACCATGAGATAGCGTCTCGTTCGTATGATACATATGTTGGTGAGTTTTCATGCTCCCGTTCGTGTGATAGGCCTCCCCACTTTTTATGATTTTTGGATTTCGTGTGTTGAATTCTAGAATTTATGCTTCACCAATTTTAGTGATTTTCATTGATACGATTTATCAATTTTTGTGCATTGGTGAATTCGTGTGTCATTGACTTGTTATGAATACAAGTTTTGGGTATGATACCCTTTTTGGATCTTTGAGAAGATTCTTGTGATATTGGTTAATCTCATGTTGATTTTCAATTTCATACTTATTGTAGTATGCCATTATGGTTATCATATGTTTATGCCATATCTCTTATTCTATATCATGTCATCTGATATTTATAGTTAGACTGATCCGTTTATTATTTTCTTATTAAATAATACTCGAGTCAGACAGAGATGTTACAGGTGCTTCTGCATGACTTCTCCCCAGGGATTCATTACTCTGACTTTTGGCTAACAACATAGATTAGCTGTTTTTGTTGTATACACTTGAGATATTGACTCATAGTTGTATTCTTTCGTATAGCACGTGTTGCTATTCTTCTGTATTATTGTGGATCTTTTTGACCACTACTCTGATGTACACTTTCATGTGTTAGTTATATATTCATATCTTCTTTCCCCTTGTGATATGAATTACCTGTGACTGATTTATGTTATGTTTATTTCTATATTTGTTTCCAAAGATTTTATATAGCCACTGTGTAGTAGCTTTGAGTTTGTGTCGGTATGTCGGATTTCCTCTTGAGATGAAATGCATGTTATATTTTATCTGGCATATCGATGCTCTCTCAAAGCAATTACACGGATGGTCGCTCCTCAACAGCCTTATTCTCCGTGCTAGTTGACAGCATTACACCGTAGTGTTCTTGGCTAGCGTGGATATAGAGGTGGGGCGTCACATTTGGTGTTTACTTTTTCTTACTTTTTCCAATTCTTACTTTTACTAATGACTACTAGAAGTTTTCTAATTATATTTAGTAAAAGTAAACCTGAATAGTGAATTAATTAATACTTATACTATTTGAATATATATTCTATATAAGAAAATAAAGATGCGTTGACTTTATGACAACTTTTAATCGAAAAAACATTGATTTTCGAAAAAATGTTTTATGGTCACATTTTGACGTTTTAGTTAAACTATTTAGTTATGTAAACCAAGTTTAAAAATAAACTTTTATATCTCTATTTAAAAATATTAACACTTACGAATAAATTAAAATAATTATTTTACCATTGAAACTTACTTTTCTGAAATCAGCAATTTTTCACTTTTGTCGATATAGGCAACCGTTACTTTTTTGTGTATACTTCTCTTTCCAAATCCTATCTAATATTATTTTAATCATATAATCTTACTTATTTTACATTTAAAATTACTTTAAATAGTATATTGTAAAGTGGTCAAATTATGGGTCGTTACAGCAGTGTTATAACAATATAAATATATACATCCAGTCATCTAATATCAACAATCAATGTCCATCATAATCACCATTCAAACCGATCGATGAATAATAAAAAGTGATTGATTATCAATAACGAGTACTAACTAGCGATAATATTCAATAAAATTCAGATTTAATTGGAATGATAATTTAAATATACCAAATGTCAACCGATCAATTTCTAATCGCATCATAAACTCAAATTAGCTAACATAAGGTAATCTAGTAGTTGTGAGTGGGTCAAAACACTCACATTTGATTTCAAACCGATTTGAAATCCACAGCAAGGCTCAAAATTCAAATGTCCCATAATTCGTCCAAACTTGTTTCATAATGTCCAGAATTTTGATACGATCGCAGCGAAACAAACCATGCATAAATCCAAGCTCATATGGAAAAGATATCAAAGTTAGAATATTCGAAGTTGAAATTAAAATTAAATAGAATATTAACGTACAAACCACCAACCTCCTCTGCCACATCACATGTACGCGTATCATCTCTTTCATGCCCTTTATCATCAATACACGCTCGAACCCAAACCACGATAAAAACTCCATCTTTGACCGTGCCATACGAACGCCTTCGATTACTAGAAGCCCACCGACCAACTCCATTCGACTCGGCATGCAGAGCCGCACATGCCTGTGGCCACATACGTCACCTCCGCTTTCCCCTAATGCCATGCCTGCCGCAAAATAATCTTGGGTTTCGCACCCTAATTCAATTTTCAGTGGCAATCTGACCATTGATATGATGAAAGACCTACACCAATGCACTCCCCACAACCATGTCTATGCCTCCGTACCCATAAATCGACGATCCGATGACGTCGATCAAAACCCGATGAATGGCTAAGACTAGTCCCACAATTCTGGACACATAGTGACCAAAATCGAAAATAAAACTACAGAACTAGCTTGAGCTCGTTGAGAGGTTCTAATCAGTATATAATATGATAGTGTTTCGAGAAGTCTGATTTTGAACTTGATTTGGAAATTGAATTTAAGGTTTGTAATCTGAATTGGTTTCTGCCATTGAGAAGAGAGAAGCAGATGGATGGAATTGTACGTACTGAGATAAGAAATAAAAAGGCTGCTAGGTTTAGAACAGAACTATTTATATTAAGAAATCCCGATAAGAAAGAACGAACGCGTATCGAATTGGTTCGAATGACAATAACGACCCGAAAGCCCGTTTCGCTTCCGAAATGAATATGGGTCATCCCATATATCAAAATAAATGTTTTCAATATTTTTAAACTCAATGGAAAAGGTTTCATGTCTTAATTCCATCGTATAAAGAAGTTACCTTTCAAAATCAATTTATTTCAAATTGATTTCAATAAATTGATAAATGCGTATTTCGAGTCCGTATGATCAAACGACAAGTCCAATCTCTACGAAACTAGAAATCCTACAATAATTCACCATAACGGATCCGATGAAATTAGTTTTGTCGAAATCTGAGACCGTGGCCAAAATGGCTATTTCCACATTAATTAAATAAATTATTATTGAATTAATTTAATACACTTTTAATTTCAAATTTAATAACTAACAATTTTGATCATTTTTAATTACACAGAAGTTAATAACTTTTAAAAAAAAAATCCCATGTTAAATTCAATTATTAATATTGCGCTAATTACCACATTTAAATATTAGTTACAATAAATTCATTAATTATTGTTTAAAATCCAATATATCCATATTTGATTTTACATCTTATTATTCAACCAATTGTCATCTTATGGATATAATTAACATTGGTTTATGACTTATTACACTAATATTATATAACTGTCATCTTAATTCATATTAATGTAATATAAACATTTAATTGCAATTGATTTCTAGTTTAATTCAACAGATTAAATAAATAGGTAACAAATAACAGTTGTCACCTTATACTTAATTTAATCACATTTATAAGTTTATTATCTACAAACAAATGTTGTAGTTACTTACGCATCATTGATTTCTTTTTCAATATTAGCCAATTTCAATTTATTACATACAGATTCAATATTGACTCCAATATTAAATTTTATTTATTTATTTACAATCTTTACCAATTACGACTTTACAATCATTTCAACTAATTGGACTTACATTAGAATAGTTATCAATTGTCTTAAAGTAACATTACTAACATTACATTCTATTTATTCGTTTCATTAATAAATCATAAATTTTTAATTTTCCACAACATTACATTCCAAAACTTAACTAATTAATAAATTTAGTTATCAAAAATTACGGGTCGTTACACTTTCCCTTACTTAAAAACTTTTCATCCTCAAAAAGGGAAAATAAGATATTAGAAGGAATTAAGGAATTAATATATCTTATTCAAAGTATTCAATTTATAAACAATTAGTTTACATAATTAAATAATTTAAATAAAATATATCAATTTATAAAACAATTAAATCCTTTCATATTCAAATTTAATGGAGTTGGAAAAACATCTTTACATTCACAAAAAAATCCTAGGTCCATAGTTCAAAGAAATTTTTGGCAGAGTCTCCTTTGTATGAGGTGGTCCGGGAGAAATAAAAATATCAATAATGAACATATATATATCATATTTCAAATAAAGTATCTCAAATCATGGTAACACAATATAATTTCGCTAGAAAACCGTAATCTGAGAACGCACTTATTTGTCGGGCAAACAACGCTTATTTATGAAAGCAAAAGCAGTAACTATTGTTTCCATAACCTGTATTTCACTTATATATCCAAAAGAGTTAATAACCATATAAAAGAGAAATTTAATTTGTTTCAATTAATAACAAAACAAATCATCACAATATAACAATAGTCGCAAACAACAAAGCCATACAATCATCACATGAAACCAAAGCAATCAGCCATTCATCCATAACAACCAAAACAAATGGTATGTTCAGGTTCAGAACTTTTAATCATATAAAATAATAAATAAACTACTAAGCATACCATACACTCAACAGTCTTAGATAAAACTTAATAGATTATTCATACATCTTTATACAGTTAGAAATATCATTTCCTTACCATCCCATAAGTCAAAACAAACAATGATTTCAAATATTGATTAAGTTTATCCTTATTAATCTCCTTTCACATCATTTACTGTTCATTAGTTTCATTTGTACATACACTGCTTATTTCCATTAATTTACATTAATTACTTACAAAAATCATTCCCATTCATTCATACAATGCAAATTTCCATTACATTCATTTACTTACGTAAACTATTTCCATTCGGTTATTTAAAATAATCAATGAATTCAGTACTGAATGATTACGTACATTTAATTTCAGTTTACTTCACATTTATTATTTACTTTGACTTCCCTTTTTATATAAATATTCATTTGTAAAGCAACTCAGACTTAATTTTCAATACTTTTTCTTTCACATTTATTCCCTTCATATATAGTATTCACTTTTACCATCCACTTTTACTTTATAGATGGCTTCCATTATTAACTTAAGTTTATAATCATATGATTTCAGTATTCACTCTTTTTTTCTGCTATTAAATTTAATTACTAGCATCTCCAATTATTAACTTAAGTTTGTAACATTCGTTCTTATTTGTAGAAATAATATTATTGAACACTTTCATTACTTAAGTTTTACTGGTATAATATTCTATTACATATTCTTACTTAACATTTCAACTTTATATTTTGGTAAGTTATATATATGTGTGTGTGTGTGTCTTTTAGAATGTAATTAATGTTACACAAGTATGTTTTATTCATTTTAGCTACCAAAATGTTCAATAGTTACAACTTCTGAATTTTCATATCTACAAGTTACAGATTTTCAATTTCTCATATATTTCATTAATCACTTAGTATCGAATTACTTATTTTCCATTTTTAGAAGTTTCCAATTATTAAAAGGTTAAGATTTCATTTAATTACAATAATTGAAAGCAACTAATTATCAGAAAGCTTAAAACTATATCCCTGATTCATTTCAGTTAATTTGAAAATAATATACACATATATACCCTTTATAGATAAAATCTTATTTAGGAACTCAAAATCAAGACTTGTTCACCAAAAAAGATGTGTAGTAAAACTACTATAATGGTCTTCCCACTTTGAAACTCGAAAATGAACGTCGATGATGCGTGCACTAATCACCGAAATTATTGTCCAGCGACAGAGAGGGGAGTACAGAACTTATTTCCTTTTAGAACTTCTTTTGAAGCATTTCTTTCAAATAAATTTGAAAAATACTTCCATCTAAAAATACTTCCAAATAATACTGATGTCACGACCCGTCTTTCATCTACCAGAAAGACGCATCATGAGTAAGAAAGAAAGGGGATAGAAAAGAGAAAAGATAGAAAGAAAGAACTAACAATATCAGAATCTCACAGCGGAACGAAAGAAATATAATATATCACATAAGATATTACATAGTATCATACACATCAGAGATACACAGCTTAATACATCACAAGTTAGACAGTTATAAACACCTGTCCATTATACAATACAAGTTTCATTCAAGACATCATCACAGAGATCAACATAGCAGAACAATTAAATATCTACACACTGAAGCCTCCTGCTCCATATCTCCTCTAGAATTTTTCATAGCAAACCTGAATCCCTTGGCTACTTGTAAAAAATTTGAGTACCCAAGAGTTTAATAAAACAGAAAATAAACTCCAAGTCAGACATGGGTCTGGTGTGAGTAAACGGGTTAAAGTTGTTTGACTTTGAAAAATCTTTGAAAACAAAAGGTATCTCGTAAGACTTCCCGCACATAAACACGGAAAAGTTTTTACCTTACGGTAACCAAAACATTTGACAGGAAATCTAGTTATATTATAATAGGGCCTAGGGTTTTCAAGTAAAATAGAATATAGTCAAAATTGTTACATTTATTAAATTCCAGCATACTTAGGTTTACAAACAAACTCGAAGGGCACTTATTGGAAATTGGATTCCATACAACGGTAGGGCTACTGGGGTACCTCCCATCACAGTACCTGGTCTAGATTGGAGTACTGAGGATCCACCCTAAATCCCCTGCAACACAAGGTAGAAACCAACCCTTACTGGATAGTCCCGTACAAGATAACCCCAGCAGTTGTTGCGACCAACTGCCCACACAATCGAATAAAAAGGGACCTCTAAACAGGGGAAAATCTCGTCCAACTTGGGAACGACCCACTTAGCCTTGTTGCACCTCTCCTGTTTTAGCCATTCCCGGTTGATGAGGCTTGAGGCTACAATTACCCTTATAGAACACATCTATGTTAGAATGATCATCGTCCACTTGACAATGTTCTGAAAGCATTCAATCCATACAAGTTCGTTCCGGGTTCGAACGAAACCGAAGGCACTATCTCGTTACATTGATTTTGGAATCACCCTCAAAGTTAACGACAATAGCCCTTGCACTATGAATCTTCATCTTCACTTGAGATTCATAATCTATCGTTTATATTGGATCGATGTGGTTTTCGGATATCCAATCTGGAAACCCGATCCCGGTCTCATCAAAATCCAAAACGCCATCTTTTAAGGTCAAGTTGTTTTAAAGTTAAAACAATTCAATTCATTATCTATATTCACACAGATAGATAATTCATATTATCAAAAATAGATAATCCATATCATCATAATTCATTCAAAGCATCTCATATCATAGATCAACACATATCTCATATCAGAGATATCAAACAATCCAAGGCATTCAATATAATCCAGCCATCCATAAGCAAGATCTATTAATCACACCATCTATAATTAATTTAAAATAAATTAAACTAATTACTTCCATTACTATAAATCCTGCTTACTTAACCATAATTAATTACAAACCAATTAATTAATCATTCTCCAATCATCCATCTTAATTAGTCATCCTTGATTAATTATCCTCTAATTACATTAAGTAATTAGCTTTTAATTAATTACACAAATTAATTATCCTCAAACAATTACAGTAATTAATCTTTAATTACTTCATTAATTAATTAACTATAATTAATTACATTAATTAATGATCCTTAATTAATTAGTTGTATTAATTAATTAACCCTAGTTAATTACATTGATACTTAATTAATCATTCTTTAAATAATCACCTCCATTAATTAACCTTGATTAATTTCACAAATTATATTAATTAACGATCGTCAAATTACTTCATTAATTAATTATCCTTCAAATTAATTAAATAATTAATCTTTAATTAACCACATTCATTATTTAACCTTAATTAATCATAAATAGTAATTAACCATCCTATAATCACTTGCCTTAATTAATTAAATCCTTAAATAATTATATTAATCTTTTGATTAACTACACCGAGTAATTAATCCTTAATTACTTCCACTAAGTAATTATTCTTCAATTACTTACCACTAAGTAATTTCCCTTCAATTTATTACATCCAGTAATTACTCATTAATTACTTACACTAAGTAATTATACTTTATTAATTACATTAAGTAATTTTATTTAATCAATCATTAAGGGATTATATTAAACTAATTAAACTAGTTAATTAACTTAAATTAATCATACTAATTTAATTAATTAAATTGAGTAATTAAACCCTTTGATTACTTTCATTAATTAATTACTCTTTGAATTAATTACCTTAAATTACTTAAATTAATTAACTCTTAATTGATTAACTAATTAATTATCTTAAATTAATTACCTATTTAATTTTCTCATAATCACTAGTTAATGATTTTTTTAAATTAATTACAATCATTAACTATCCCCTAATTTATTATCTTCAGTTAATCTCAAACTTAATTAAGATAAATTATTTATATTTACTAATTACTTATTAGACTTTATTAGAAAATATTTAGAGATCAATTTCATAATTAAAATATACAATTTACCTTAAATCAAAATGATTATAAACATGGTTCATAATTATAAGCTTGTTTAAAACATTTAAGTCATTGAAATTTGATCACTTTATTAAATTTACAAGCTTGTTTGATAATTTTACTTTGGAAAAACATGGTTTACATTTATTTGAAAATTTATTTAACACTAGTTAAATAATTTACTTTATAAACATATTCACTTAAAACATTCTTTTAAACTTATCTACACATTTCTTTAAAACTAAATTATTTTCAACATTTTCAAACTTTAAACTTGTTTAAAATTTTCTTTTGAAAAATAATTATTTAAAATAACTTTAAAAACCTTTTTAAACACTTTGTTTGGATCTTTAAAAAGTTTTGGAAACTTGTTTAGTTTACTTTTACTTTTAAACCAGGCAATACACAAAACCAAACTCGAGCAACACTCACGCTCTCATATCCTTCGAGTCGAACACGAGACTTCTTCCAACAATACCCGAGCCAACTTCTTCTCCTCCACCCCAAACAAAAAAACCAGACACACAGATGTGCACCGTGCACATGCACGGCCATCAGAACGACTTCGGCTCATCGCCGATGATGCTCGCTAGTCGACGACAGCCTATACTAAAATTTCGACCACCCAGTTTGGTCAAAATCGACTGGGAAACAAAACGAGTGTTGAATATGCGCTTATATGAATTTTGTTTGATGATAATAAACATATATATATATATTCATTTAAATGTATTTGTTAATGTACTATTTTATATTTCATAGATTAAATAAATATTTGTTGAATAAAATAAATTACATAGAATTTGAATTCAAACAGAAATTTTATTCAAACAAATATTTATTACAATTTTGAATAGTACAAATTCAAGCCCTCACTATACATATACAATTTTGATTGTAATTACATCACAATTCAATTTACATAAATGCCTCACTACATATCACTCACACTCGTAGTTTCTCTTCAATTTCATTCCAGTTATAATACAACATCTGAGAAATCTGCAAAAATATTCACTAACGCAAAATTGAAAAAGAAATATTTTTGCAATATAAAATAAAGTATGATTTTTGAAAATATGATTTGCCTCAATTATTTGGGTTGTCCTTCATCATTTACATTTGAATTCATCATATACGAACAATGTGACATGCACAGTGTATCACTGTACATGCCACAAGGCCGTGCACAGCGATATACACTTGATAATGCTACAGGGACAGGTGAGCACAGGTCAAACCCAAATGAAAAGCCGGGTTCAACTCACGTGCAATATATTTAAAATCACGACACGAGCACAAGGTCAAACCCAAGTTTTGAAACTGGATTCAACTCAAGTGAAATTTCAAAAGTCAACATGAATGGATGCAAAGACCAGTGATGCAAGCAATGACCAGATCAAAGAGCAAAATGATGATAATGCAGACCTGAGTGAAACATCTCAAGATCACAATATCACAATACAATGCAATCATCATGAAGCACTTGCAACAACAAATACATCATGAAACCAAAGTAAGTATGCAAGTGCAGACCAAATGAAAATACAAGTTGTACAAGATTGCCACCAACATAACAGCAAAAATGAAGACTGCAAGAATGATACAAAGCAGACATGAATGCAACAACAAACCCAAATGAAGACCACACGTACACATTACAACTCAACAGTGAATCAAACTGAAATGTCGAACCAAGTCCATGAAGCACAAAGACTCCAAGCCTCAAGCTACAACTCAAATGAAACAGATCAAGTGACACGGCAGTTTTGAGCAAGAACACCAGTGACACCAATGCAATCAAGTGGTCAAGACAGTTACATGCAATCTCAAGTGACACAAATGCAACTCACATGTTTGAAACCACAAAGAACCGCAACAACAAAATGAAACAATGAACCAGTGGCCATAAACATGTGTGGTTAACAAATACAATAAAACTGAAGCATGACAGATTATAAGTGAAACAGCATCAAAGCATCAAAGCTTATGTATGCAATGCCTCAAATGACTCAAGTAATGAAGCACTGAAATGATGCAAATGTCCAGACAACACCAGAGCAATGCACCAAGTTATATACAAGCTACAAATCCATGAACCAGATGATATAATCAAGTTCATATGTACAACAAACAAGCACTGAAACACAAATGGCCAGAAAAATGCCCAAAGCTGCTACAGGGATGAATAGAAGTATGGTGAAATCCAGGAACTCAACAAGGCAGACTACAACATCAAGTTCAATTCCAAACAACTCAACAGCAGTATGCAATGTCGAGAAACAACATCAAGCAGAAAGACATAAACAATGTAGGCCGATACAGTACGCAGTGCGAACACATGACAAGGCATAGTTTGTTACTGCAGTATAATATCAATGCAGGCGCAAACAAGTCGAGATGAACAAATGGAAACAAATTCCAAGTCGAACAATGCAGACGTACGATAATCAAGGGTATTTGCAAATTCTTGAAAAAGTCAAAACAAATCAAAAGAGGAAAGATTGTTGCCGTAGGACTCAAGAAAAATCGAACGCTTCAAAATCAAATTCCGTGTGAATCAAGTAAGTCGCAAATATCAAGCAACCGAGAATTATGAAAGTGACAAATCAGACGAACGTATTAAAGGAAATCGAAATCCATATATAAACCCACAATCATCATTGGCAATGATTAACGAGTTCGAGTACGAAAATCAGAAAAGCACAAACAAGGAAATTACATACCGAAGCAAACAATGAACTCGATCAAATAGGAGCGGCCGACATCATCTCAAGAGACGACCAACAAATAAAGCAAGAGAACCAAGTTCAATCGAGCAGGAATAGTCGCGATCGTCTATATTTACTGAAAGCCCTAATTTGGACAAAGAACGAACGAAGAATCAAAGCCGCCATTTTCTTCAAGCCAGAAAAAAGGAGGATCCGGTGAAAGAAAAATTGGGCCGGCCTTGTTTTAATATAACAAGGGCTTTAGTTTATTATTAGGGTTTATTTTTATTAAGGTTTTTTTTTGTTTATTAGTTTTATTTTTATCTGTTCTTTTCGAATCAAGTCTTGGTAAATCACCACCTAGGTTTTAGGTAGTGTCAGATTGTCTAGTTAGAATTAGTTCAGTGAGCAGGGTGTGCTAGTTTGCAAAACTCTATAGGCGGTAGCAGGGTGTGCGAGTCTGTTAGAGTGTTTGTAAGCGGGAGACTGTTTAATTCTAATAGAAATCTAGGAATGCAGCAGTAGGCAGGGGTTGCCGACGCTGGGTAAATTCTGTGTGTGATTTAATTTTCAGCATATTTATTTCTGCAGTTTGTTTTTGTATTTAATTCGAGAAAATTTGCTATAACCCTATTCACCCCCCCTCTAGGGTTAATCTAGATCCTACAAGTGGTATCAGAGCACGGTATTTTTCTTTAACTCTAGAGTCATGAATCCACCTAATAATGCCTTTTCTGAGGGGCAATCTATTGCTAAGCCACCCATGTTTAATGGGAATGATTATGCTTATTGGAAAGTTAGGATGGGTATTTATCTTAGTTCTGTTGATTATGATGTTTGGGACATTATTGAAACTGGATATAAATCTCCCACTATGACTGTTGGTGATACTGAGATTCCTAAACCTAAGGATAGGTGGGATGTTCACGATAAGAAATTAAAAACTACAAATGCTAAAGCCATGAAGGCTTTGATCGGTGCTCTTAATAAGACTGAATTTAATAGAATTTCTCATTTTAAAACTGCACAGGAAATTTGGCATACCTTGGAGGTGACACATGAAGGAACTTCTCAAGTCAAGGAGTCTCATCTAGCCCTATTCAGCAATGAATACGAGAACTTTGTGATGGACAAAGACGAGAGCATAAAGGACATGTTTGGATGCTTTTCAACTTTAGTGTACAATGCTAGAGCACTTGGGAAGGTATTCGCTGAGGTAGAGCTTGTGAGGATGGTGCTACGAGTCTTACCGATGAGCTTTGAGGCAAAAGTCACGGCAATTCAAGAATCGAAAGATCTGAGTAAACTAAGCATGGAGGAGTTGATTGGCAACTTGATGACATATGAGCTTGAGCTAAAAGCAAAGGAGGAATGCAACAACTCCGAATCAAAGAAGAAGACAATTGCCTTAAAGAGAAAAGAAGAGAGCGATGAAGAAGATCCAATTGAAGAGCTTGCAATGGCTGTCAATAATCTTAGAAAATGGTCAAGATTCAAGCCACGCAAGTAGAAAACAAGTGGTAATAGGTCAAAAAATTCTGACAATTCTGATAATGAACTGACGTGCTTTAACTGCAACAAGCCTGGCCACTTCAAACAAGAATGCCCACTTCTCAAAAACAACCAAGGAAAGAAAAAGATGAAGGCCTTTGCAGCAACTTGGGATGATGAAGAAGGAGAGGAAGTTTCGAATAGTAGCTCAGAGGAGGCTAACTTGTGTCTTGTGGCAAAATCAGATTCAGAAGCAAGCTCAGAGGAATCTAGTGAGGGAGGTGACTATTCTTATAAAGAACTTGTTTTTATGTGTCTTGATCTTACTAAAGAAGTTGATACTCTTGAATCTAAAATTGAAAAACTGAAATCTGATAGGAGAGAACTTGCTCATGAAAATTTTAGGTTAGAAACTGAACTTGAAAATATTCAAAACCTAGACTGTAAAAAATGTAAAATTTTAGATTCAGAATTATCAAGACTTAAGAATAGCTTTGAGAATCTTGAAAAAGAAAACTTGAGTCTTAAGGAAACCATTGACACTAGGAAAAAGGATTTTATAAATAGATGCACCTCACTTGTCACTGAAAACACAACACTAAAAACCAAAGTCCAAAATCTTGAGAAATCTCTGAATAACTTTTCAAGAGGAGAAAAATCATTCAACATGTTATTGGGAAATCAAATTTTTGCTAACAACAGAAAAGGACTCGGCTTTGGGAAAACACAAGTTGATGGTAATGCAAAAGGTAAGAGTGTCTTTGCTAGATATGAAAAAATTGGACATCGTGTTGAAAATTGCAGTCATAGGAACAAGAACGCAAAATTTATACAAGTTTGGGCTCCTAAGAATTCTACAAACAAATTTCATGTCTATTGGAACAAGAATGAAAGGACAAAACAAGTTTGGGTTCCAAAGGGTTCGGTTATTCACAATGCTTCAGCCACTAACAATCATGGACTTATAAAAACAAATAGGTCACAAAAATCTTTGATCGTGTAGGTATGGTGGCAGGCTAAGGAACAACAACAGTGTTCTCTGGATTTTGGATGTTCCAGAAACAGAACGGGCAACAAAGCAAAGTTCCTTAGCCTAGTACAAGGGTGACAGAATCACAATGGGCAACCACGAAAAATTATCGTAAAGGTAAAATAGGTGAAGGTATATTTATTTGATCGATAAATTAAATGTGATAATCTGCACTATATTCTGAATGAAATCAGCCAATATTGAGATGTTGTAAAGATGATGTTTTTTGATTCTGACTTGTTCGACATAGTTGGCCACTATTCTTCGAATTACTTCACACATATACGTTTGGATTAAGCATAGTGTTTTGTTGGATGATAATGCATTAGGTTATAATTCGGCTTTACTCTATATTCACAGTTTCTGATTATTTACACGACTTCAATTCAAATTTAAAATGCTGTTAAAAATTGAGTTTGAATTTTTATGCACACTTCATGGTCTGGTCTATAAAATTTAGTTAGTGATATTTTGGAGTGAAAGAGAAATTCAGATGTAGATCATACTGGTAATCTAGTTGATAGAAAACTTACTATTTAAACGTGATTTATGGTGAGACATTTAGTAATTGCATCGTTTTTTCAAAGAAAATATTTGCATACTTTTCATTACAAATAATTTTCAATTAGCAGAATTTTTTTTCTCATATAACCCCTTCGAGAAAATCATTTTTGACCATATTTTCAGATTAGTCATTTTTATTTGATTTTAGATGACCAATTTTGACTAATCTGACTCCCTACTAATTATCAAAAAGATAAATAGTGATTGAGAAGGTGATAAGTGTTGATATTTAACATACATTACTCAAGACAATATATTTTGAAAATTTCTTTAGGAATTCAAACAAGAGTTATAAAACTTTTTGTTGGGTAAAGATTCCATGACCATTTCTATATCTATCATATTTCTATCGACCATTGTTTATCAAATCTTAAATATAGTTTGTCGATATGTGGTACTATAATCAGGGATCATTTGTTTTTCATTTCACATTTTTTTTGTAAAAATATATAAATATCCAAAGTATTCACTCTCATTTAAAAGTCCTCACGGTTATGCATGGGTGAATTACTTGGATTTTTGATTATGTGGTTCCATGCTCATTTAAAAGTCCTCACGGTTATGCATGTATGGAAGGCATATCAAAATTAATTGATTAAATAGACAAGTTGATTCTAATCCCATTTAAAAATCCTCACGGTCATGCGTGATTAGAAGATACTTGATTTCATTTTTTAAAATTAAATTGGAATACTACTATTCTTATTTAAAAGTCCTAACGGTTATGCAGGATTAGTAGATATTCAAATTCCTGACATAAATGTACCACAAGTTGATAAAATTGTATGATTTTATATTATAACATCATTTCCATTCTTTCTAAAAGTGGAATATGCGCCTAACAAGGGTAGTTATGATTTTTTTTTTTTTTGTTGAAGTTTAATATTTGTATTCAATTTGAGTTTAATGTTGGATTAATATTGATCACTTTATCTCTATTTTCTCTAACACTATTATTCTTTTGCTGATAACAAAAGGGGGAGAGAAAAGTTAAGATATTGTCAAATAGAATCAAGCAAAGGTCAAATAATTTTCCATTTGCATCTAGGCTTATTTATATGTTTCTATTTATATGCATATATGTCAGGGGAGTATCGTGTAGAGGGGAAGCATTTAAACAGGGGGAGCAATTAGAACTGTATATCATTGACCAAATACATTTAACACAGTCAAAATCTTAAATATATGTTTGTTATCATCAAAAGGGGGAGATTGTTGAATATGCGCTTATATGAATTTTGTTTGATGATAATAAACATATATATATTCATTTAAATGTATTTGTTAATGTACTATTTTATTTTTCATAGATTAAATAAATATTTGTTGAATAAAATAAATTACATAGAATTTGAATTCAAACAGAAATTTTATTTAAACAAATATTTATTACAATTTTGAATAGTACAAATTCAAGCTCTCACTATACATATACAATTTTGATTGTATTACATCACAATTCAATTTACATAAATGCCTCACTACATATCACTCACACTCGTAGTTTATCTTCAATTTCATTCCAGTTATAATCCAGCATCTGAGAAATCTGCAAAAGTATTCACTAACGCGGTAAAATTGAAAAAGAAATATTTTTGCAATATAAAATGAAATATGATTTTTGAAAATATGATTTGCCTCAGTTATTTGGGTTGTTCGTCATCATGTACATTTGAATTCGTCATACACGAACAATGTGACATGCATAGTGTATCACTGTACATGCCACAAGGCCGTGCACATCGATATACACTTGATAATGCTACAGGGATAGGTGAGCATAGGTCAAACCCAAATGAAAAGCCGGGTTCAACTCACGTGCAATATATTTAAAATCACGACACGAGCACAAGGTCAAACCCGAGTTTTGAAACTCGATTCAACTCAAGTGAAATTTCAAAAATCAACATGAATGGATGCAAAGACCATTGATGCACGCAATGACCAGATCAAAGAGCAGAACGATGATAATGCAGACCTGAGTGAAACATCTCAAGATCACAATATCACAATATAATGCAATCATCATGAAGCACTTGCAACAGCAAATACATCATGAAACCAAAGTGAGTATGCAAGTGCAGACCAAATGCAAATACAAGTTGTACAAGATTGCCACCAACATAACAACAAAAATTGAAGATTGCAAGAATGATACAAAGCAGACATGAATGCAACAACAAACCCAAATGAAGACCACAAGTACACATTACAACTCAACAGTGAATCAAACTGAAATGTCGAACCAAGTCCATGAAGCATAAGACTCCAAGACTCAAGCTACAACTCAATGAAACAGATCAAGTGACACAGCAGTTTTGAACAAGAACACCAGTGACACCAATGCAATCAAGTGGTCAAGACAGTTACATGCAGTCTCAAGTGACACAAATGCAACTCACATGTTTGAAACCACAAAGGACTGCAACAACCAAATGAAACAATGAACCTGTGGCCATAAACATGTGTGGTTAACAAACACAATAAACTGAAGCATGATAGATTATAAATGAAACAACATCAAAGCATCAAAGCATATGTATGCAATGCCTCAAATGACTCAAGTAATGAAGAACTGAAATGATGCAATTGTCCAGACAACAACAGAGCAATGCACCAAGTTATATACAAGCTACAAATCCGTGAACCAGATGATATAATCAAGTTCATATGTACAATAAACAAGCACTGAAACACAAATGGCCAGAAAAATGCACAAAGCTGCTGCAGGGAAGAATAGAAGTATGGTGAAATCTAGGAACTCAACAAGGCAGACTACAACATCAAGTTCAATTCCAAACAACTCAACAACAGTATGCAATGTCGAGAAACAACATCAAGCAGAAAGACATGAACAATGTAGGCCGGTACAGTATGCAGTGCGAACACATGACAAGGCATAGTTTGTTACTGCAGTATAATATATATGCAGACGCAAACAAGTCGAGATGAACAAATGGAAACAAATTCGAAGTCAAACAATGCAGACGTACGATAATCAAGGGTATTTGCAAATTCTTGAAAAAGTCAAAACAAATCAAAAGAGGAAAGATTGTTGCCGTAGGACTCAAGAAAAATTGAACGCTTCAAAATCAAATCCGTGTGTATCAAGTAAGTCGCAAATATCAAGCAACCGAGAATTAGGAAAGTGACAAATCAGACAAACGTATTAAAGGAAATCAAAATCCATATATAAACCCACAATCATCATTTGCAATGATCATCGAGTTCGAGTACGAAAATCAGAAAAGCACAAACAAGGAAATTACATACCGAAGCAAACAGTGAACTCGATCAAATAGGAGCGGCCGACATCATCTCAAGAGACGATCAACAAATAAAGCAAGAGAACCAAGTTCAATCGAGCAGGAATAGTCGCGATCGTCTATATTTACTGAAAGCCCTAATTTGGACAAAGAACGAATGAAGAATCAAAGCCGCCATTTTCTTCAAGCTAGAAAAAAGGAGGATCGGGTGAAAGAAAAATTGGGTCGGCCTTGTTTTAATATAACAAGGGCTTTAGTTTATTATTAGGGTTTATTTTTATTAAGGGATTTTTTTTGTTTATTAGTTTTATTTTTATCTGTTCTTTTCGAATCAAGTCTTGGTAAATCATTACCTAGGTTTTAGGTAGTGTCAGATTGTCTAGTTAGAATTAGTTCAGTGAGCATGGTGTGCAAGTTTCCAAAACTCTATAGGCGGTAGCAGGGTGTGCGAGTCTGTTAGAGTGTTTGTAAGCAGGAGACTGTTTAATTCTAATAGAAATCTGGGAATGCAGCAGTAGGCAGGGGTTGCCGAAGCTGGGTAAATTCTGTGTGTGATTTACTTTTCAGCATATTTATTTCTGCAGTTTGTTTTTGTGTTTAATTCGAGAAAATTTGCTATAACCCTATTCACCCCCCTCTAGGGTTAATCTAGATCCTACAACGAGCAACTCGCCTAAAAACTACAAACAACGCTGATGACCAAACCTCTCACCGTCGACGATTAAGGCAACTGAAATTCAAGCACTCCTCTAGAGCAGCTTCACATCATCACGTTGCGATCACAACCCTCGCGATCGAGCCCGAAGCTCTATTGTCGTCGAGATCACCTGGACTTTCAACTCAACAAAAACAACACACAAAACCCTACTACGTCGATCTCAGACCACCAAAACCTTTGATAACTTCCACTAATCTTTTTCCATCAACCACTATTCCTCCAGCTACCCCTGACATCGGCCCTGACCCAAAATACCACGTCGAACGTCGGCAAATGATGAAAGTACCAATTCCGATCAACACGAATTATCTCCACAGTTATCAAACTAAAAATCATGATTTTGGTGTCTAAATTCATCCTTTCCCCATACGCATTAGATCCAATAATCAAAAGTTGAAAATATCATGTTTGATTTTTAACCCTTATTCGATTTTTCCTGTAATTTATAAATTTTCGAGTAAAATCTTAGAATAAATTTCTATAATCATTTTTAAAATTTACAATAACATGTTACAGTTCTTTTCCTTTTAAAATCATGGTCAAAAATCAATCCATTTGGAAGATAGTAATTTTTGTTGTTAAGATAGACTCTGTAAATACAACAGAGAAGTTAACAGACATATACACATACATTTCATATATATACACACACACATACATTCCAATCCAAGAATTCATGCCACAACAAAATTTTCACACATGCATTAAATTGTAATCCCAGATTTAAAACTGTTTTAAATTAAATGTTTGCTCATGTGGAAACAGAAAGCAAAGAAAGAGGGACAGTTCATATATTTTTCTTCTGAAATCCTGCTTTTGAAATGATTTGGAATTCTGTTGCTTAATGTTGATTTAATAGCTAGCTTGATCTTCGAATTTGTGCTTGATTTGAATTTACTTGAGTTGAATTTGAACTTCTTGTTTGCCTAGGTGGAAAACATAAAATAGTTGAAGAATTGAAAAAATGCTAATTCTTGTTTAGGGTGAAATTGTTGATGTTTTGATTTAATTCTTCTTTAGTTTTGAGAATGGAAGAAGATAGAAAAAGATTTGAGAAGAGAAAAAATGAACAGCCTGAATATTTTTAAACACTTTTATAAATTTTCCAATTGAAATATACAGTTGCCACTTGTTAATACAAATTTCACAAATGTCATTGCATGCTTTTAATTGTGTTATAAATGTAAAAAATAAGATTTTTATGTTTAACCCCTTGTTTATGAATTACTTACACTTTTATATTAATTATGTAATATGTTTATATTTGTTTATATATTTACAAACTATTTTAATTAGTGAAATATTAAAAAAAATATAAGGATATCAATATTAAATTTTAAACTTAAGTGATTTCTCTTAAACTATATAAATAGAAATGCTCAATTTAACTTTAGTTAACTTTTAAGAAAATTACTATATGTATTTACAACCACATTTATTCATATAAATTTTTGAAAGAAAGCATATAAAAACAAAAGAAATGAATCTTTTATTAAATCCTGTTTTCAAACTTTTAGCTAAAATATATTTAAAATAAATAAACATTTACCTTAAATGTTTTGAAAATAATAATAAACTTTAATAACTTTTTGAAAAGTGTTATATTAAATTTAATATAATTCCGAAATCACAAAATATATATCAAAATTTAAAAACATGCTTTTTTTATTTAATTAAATTCAAATCAAAGCCTTTCTATTTATGATATATATATACAAAATATATATATTATAATTAGAATACATTTTAATATTAACTTTGAAAATTATTATATTGAATAACTTCAAATCACAATATATACATTCATATGTATTATGATTTGGAATCATATCTTTTATTAAAAACAAAGACTTCCTATTTATAACATATATTCATATGCATACATTATAAATAGATTAAATTTTTATTAGTCTTTAAAAAGAATAAACTTAGAAATTAAATTTATAAAAGTAAATTATTAAATCAATTTAAATACCTATTAACAAATATTATTAAATTGCTATTGCCCAAAATTCCGGGTCATCACATTCTTTCCTCCTTAAACGAACTTCGTCCTTGAAATTTGAAAACAAAGATAATTTAATAATCTATCTAAGGTTTTATATTTAATTAGCAAACATACGTATCAGCCAGATACTAACAACCATAGCAACCAATTTATTTTATCAAACAAATCTAACTAACTATCCTGACACAAATCAGGATAGATCTTCTTAACACTACCTAGAGTTTCCCAGGTACAAACACTGGGCTACTTGCTCTACAGAAACCTAACTAGCTACACTATATAGATCTTGAGCTCCTTCTCATCTCGATCTATAAAATTTGAACAGGATATCCGACCACAAAAAAGTCTTGCTCAACTTCCAAATCCTCCTGAACTGCTGGTTCTGAAACCAGTGATGGATCATACACGTACTCCCTCAGAGATACGTGAAATACACTATGAATCCCAGTTATCCAAACTGGCAGTTCAATCCTTGCAGACCAAAGAACTAATCCTCTCGAGAACACAGGAAGATCCAAAATACTTCGAAGCTAGCTCCCTGGTCTAACCAAATCTTATTACTCCTTTTACCGAAGAAATCTTAACGACAACGAAGTCTCCAACTTCGAATTCCAAACTTCTCTGTCTCTTATCTACATAACTCTTATGATGATCCTAGGCTGCCTATCTTCTTCCTGATCAGCTCAACCTTTACTGATGCTTCTTGAAATAAACTGGACCAAAACAAACCAATTTATGATTCCTACTCAACAGAATGGTCTTTTCAAGATTTACCAAAAATCCATAATCAAACTCTACTTCTCAAGCATCAGTAAACTTTGACTTACTTCTCTTATCTGGAATAAGCAAACAGGTGCACTCATAACCTTGGCTTCAGATCTTGAAAATTTCTATACACTTAGGAGATCCATATAAACTTCCTGAAGAAACCTGTTAATCCAAGAATACTACAGGCTTCCGTAGGAGTCTTTGGTTGCTGCCTCTCTAGAACAGCTGCTACCTCGCTTCCACTGCACAACTCTGATCCTGGAATTGATGAGAATGCTATTGATGAACACAAGCTCAAACTTATCCAATACATCCCAGAAACTCTGTTCATCAAATCCACGAAATCTTAGTGATCCATCTGACTCGGTCACACAATCTTACAGGAGAATCCAAACTTGAAAACTAGATCTGACCAATCCATTTCCAAAAATTCCTGAGCTGCTACACCAACTCTTCTCTCTCTAAGAACCATCCTACTACCAGGCTCACCACCGGTATCGCTTCTGGAGCTAAGTCGATACGAAACTCAAATTCCAGATGCGGACAAACTTCTGACTTCCTTGATGACATCGGGAAAATCTCTGATCACTCCGATAGCTTCTACTTCCTCTAGAAGTGCCTCAAACACAAGCAAAAGACTACTCGGATAAACTCTTGAACTATCACAAGTCACTTTTGCGATTCTACCCAGTTCAGATTTCAAAGATACTGTTCTCTCTTCACAAACTAGAACAACTTTTCCAAACATGGTTAATCCTTCAAGAATGCCTTATCTACCAGAAAAGATGATGGTTCACCTTCAAAACAAATACCCTGCCCTGCTGAGCATCTAGAAGAAATGGACAAGCCTTAACCATCTGCCCGGACTGCTGATAGTAAAACCACAAAGATTTCTGAATCATCGAAGGAACGGGTCCACACTGTTGTTTCCAAACTCCACCTCGATGATACTACTTAATCAGATGACCTTTCTGATAGCACATAAAACATCTCCAAGCTATACTGCTACCACAGCTAACCAAAGACTTCTTTATCCATAGGCTCCTCGAACCCCAAAGCCATCAACCAACTTCGCAAAAGACCCTTCGAGATGGGCAAACATCCTCTAAAGAAACTCGGGCTCCAAACCAAGCATTAACGTCTCGCTCTCCTAAAGGGGGGAACAATGAGATCATGTATGAAGCGAAGCAACTCTTCAACATTAGTCTCATACTATAATACAAACAAACTTAGCTTGAAATCCAGAAAACTCCTTATGCAGCCGAGTCTTCCCTGTGGTAGGTAAAGATTGTTCCTCAACTATTTCCATAATTTGCTCCATGAGAAATCACTTTCAAAAACATCCATGCATACTGCGTATCACCATGCAGCTGCTCCTTCGTGAAGATGCCAAGATACCAACAGATCCAAACTCTTGAAAATCCACCCTCATGAAACTCACAGTTCAATACTGGACTCTGAACCTTTAAAAAGTTTCCTTCATAGATTGGTGAAATTCTTACACCATGCTGCAAAGCTTATTCGAGACGATATTGGGTCTACTGTCTCGACGATTACACCTCCAACCGCAACAATCGGACTCCTTCCATTAGTAGCAGTCATGCTACACAACACTGCCCTACTACCTTTAGAACTCATGTTGGAAAACCCAAACTGGTAATCCAACAGATTAGGCAGGAATAAACACACACACACACACACAAAAGTAGGCTCTCTCAAGATAGAAATCACTCCAAAGCCTAGGTATTTACTCAACCTAGAGCTTTGATACCAACTGTCACGACCTGTCTTTCATCTACCAGAAAGATGCATCATGAGTAAGAAAGAAAGGAGATAGAAAAGAGAGAAGATAGAAAGAAAGAACTAACAATATCAGAATCTCACAGCAGAACAAATAAAATATAATATATCACATAAGATATTACATAGCATCATACACATCATAGATACACAGCTTAATACATCACAAATTAGACAGCTATAAACACCTGTCTATTATACAATACAAATTTCATTCAAGACATCATCACAGTGGAACCATTAAATATTTACACACTGAAGCCTCTTTCTCCATATCTCCTCCAGAATTCATCAAAGCAAACTTGAATCCCTTGGCTACGCGTAAAAAATTGGAGTACCAAGAGTTAAATAAAACAGAAAATAAACTCTGGGTCAGACATGGGACTAGTGTGAGTAAACGGGTTAAAGTAGTTTAACTTTGAAAAACCTTTGAAAACATAAGGTATCTCATAAGACTTCCCGCACATAAACACGGAAAAGTTTTTACCCTACGATAACCAAAACATTTGATAGGAAATCCAGTTATATTATAATAGGGTCTAGAGTTTTCAAGTAAAATAGAATATAACCAAAATTGTAACATTTATTAAATTCCAGCATACGTAGGTATACAAACAAACTCGAAGGGCTCTTATTGGAGATTGGATTCCATATAATGGTAGGGATACTGCGGTACCATTCGTCATAGTACGTGGTCTAGATCAGAGAATCGAGGATCCACCCTAAATCCCCTGCAACACAAGGCCGGAACCGTCCCTTACTGGGTAGTCCCGAACAAGATAACCCCAGCAGCTGTCGCGACCAACTGCCCACACAGCCGAATAAAAAAGGACCTCTAGACGGGAAAATCTCATCCTACTTGGGCGCGACGCACTTAGCATTGCTACACCACCCCTGTTTTAGCCATTCCCGGCTGATGAGCGTTGAGGCTGTGATTACCTTTATAGAACACATCTATCTTAGAATGCCCATCCTCCACTTGACGATGTTCTGAAAGCATTTAATCAATACAAGTTCATTCTGGGTTCGAAAGAAACCGAAGGCACTATCTCATTACACTCATTTTAGAATCACCCTCAGAGTTAACGACAATAGCCCTTGCACACTGAATCTTCATCCCCACTTGAGATTCATGACATATCGTTTATTTCGGATCGATGTAGTTTTCGGATATTCAAATCTAGAAACCCGATCCCGGTCTCATCGAAACCCAAAACGCCATCTTTTAAGGTCAAGTTGTTTTAAAGTTAAAACAATTCAATTTGTTATCTATATTTACACCGATAGATAATTCACATTATCACAAATAGATAATCCATATCATCATAATTCATCCAAAGCATCTCATATGACAGATCAACACATATCTCATATCAGAGATATCAAACAATCAAAGACATTCAATATCATCCAGCCATCCAGAAGCAAGATCTATTAATCACACCATCTCTAATTAATTTAAAATAAAGTAAATTAATTACTTCCATTACTATAAATCCTGCTTATTTAACCATTTATTAATTACAAACCAATTAATTAATCATGCTCTAATTATCCATCTTAATTAATCATCCTTGATTAATTATCCTCTAGTTACATTAAGTAATTAGCTTTTAATTAATTACACAAATTAATTATCCTCAAACAATTACAGTAATTAACCTTTAATTACTTCATTAGTTAATTAACTATAATTAATTACATTAATTAATAATCCTAAATTAATTACTTGTACTAATTAATTAACCCTAATTAATTACATTAATCCTTAATTAATTATATTAATTAATCATATTTTAATTAATCACTTCCATTAATCAACCTTGTGCAATTTCATTAATTATATTAATTAATGATCCTCTAATTACTTCATTAATTAATTATCCTTCAAATTACTTAAATAATTAATTTTTAATTAACCACGTTCATTAATTAACCTTGATTAATCATAAACAGTAATTAACCATCCTATAATTACTTACCTTAATTAGTTAACTCCTTAATTAATTATATTAATCCTTTGATTAATTACACTGAGTAATTAATCCTTAATTACTTCCATTAAGTAATTATTCTTCAATTACTTACCACTAAGTAATTCCCCTTTAATTTATTACATCCAGCAATTACTCATTAATTACTTATACTAAGTAATTATACTTTATTAATTATAGTAAGTAATTATACTTAATCAATCATCAAGAGAATATATTAAATTAATTAAACTAGTTAATTAACTTAAATTAATCACATTAATTAAATTAATTAGATTGAGTAATTAATCCCTTTAATTACTTCCATTAATTAATTAATCTTTGAATTAATTACCTTAAATTACTTAAATTAATTAACCCTAATTGATTTACTAATTAATTATCTTAAACTAACTACCTTAATTAATTTTCTCATAATCACTAGTCAATGATTTTTTTTAAAATTAATTACAATCATTAACTATCCCCTAATCTATTATCTTTAATTAATCTCAAACTTAATTAAGATAAATTCTTTATCTTTATTAATTACTTATTAGACTTCATTAGAAAATATTTAGAGATCAATTTCATAATTAAAATATATAATTTACCTTAAATCAAAACAATTATAAACATGGTTTCATAATTATAAACTTTTTTAAAACATTTAAATCGTTGAAATTTAATCACTTCAATAAATTTACAAGCTTGTTTGATAATTTTACTTTAGGAAAACATGGTTTACATTTCTTTGAAAATTTATTTAAAACTTGTTAAATAATTTACTTTATAAGCATATTCATTTAAAACACACTTTTAAACTTATCTACACATTTCTTCAAAACTAAATTATTTTCAACATTTTCAAACTTTAAACTTGTTTAAAATATTTTTTTGAAAACTAATTATTTAAAATAACTTTAAAACCCTTTTTAAACACATTTTGGATCTTTAAAAAGTTTTGGAAACTTGTTTAGTTTACTTTTACTTTTAAACCAGGCAATACACAAAACCAAACTCGAGCAACACTCACGCCCTCATCTCCTTCGAGTCGAACACGAGACTTCTTCCAACAATACCAAGCCAACTACTTCTCCTCCACCCCAAACAAAACAAACCAGATACATAGATGTGCACCGTATACATGCACGACCATCAGAATGACATTGGCTCATCGCCGACGATGCTCGCCAATCGACGACAGCCTATACTAAAGTTCTGACCACCGAGTTTGGTAAAAATCGACTGGGAAACAAAACGAGCAACTCGCCCAAAAAATAGAAACAACGCTGACAACGAAACCTCTCGCCGTTGATGATCAAGGGAACTGAAATCCATAGCACTCCTTCCAGAGCAGCTTCACATCATCACATCGCGATCGTAAACCTCACGATCGAGCACGAAGCTCCACTATCGCCGAGATCACCTTGACTTTCAACTCAACAAAAACAACACACAAACCCTACTACGTCGATCTCAGACCACCACGACCTTTGAGAACTTCCACCGATATTTTTCCATCAACCACTATTCCTCCAGCTACCCCTGACATCAACCCAGACCCAAAATACCACGTCGATCATCGACAAATGATGAAAGTACCAATTCCGATTAACACGAATTATCCCCACAATTATCAAACTAAAAATCATGATTTCGGTGTCCAAATTCATCCTTTCCCTATATGCATTAGATCCAATAATCAAAAGTTGAAAATATCATGTTTGATTTTTAAACCTTATTTGATTTTTCCTGTAATTTCTAAATTTTCGAGATAAAATCTTAAAATAAATTTCTATAATCATTTTTAAAATTTACAATAACATGTTACAGTTCTTTTGCTTTTAAACATCATGGTCAAAAATCAATCCATTTGGAAGATAGTAATTTTTGTTGTTGACATAGACTTTGTAAATACAACAGAGAAGTAAACAGACATATACACATACATTTCATATATATATATATACACACATACATTCCAATCCAAGCATTCATGCCACAACAAGATTTTCACACATGCATCAAATTGTAATCCCAGATTTAAAACTGTTTTTAAATTAAATGTTTATTCACCTGGAAGCAGAAAGCAAAGAATAGAGGAACAGTTTAAATATTTTTCTTCTGAAATCTCGCTTTGAAATGATCTGGAATTCTGTTACTTGATGTTGATTTAGTACTAGCTTGTTCTTTGAATGTGTGCTTGATTTGAATTTACTTGAGTTGGATTTGAACTTCTTGTTTTCTCAGGTTGAAAACTTAAAATAGTTGACGATTTGAAAAACTGCTAATTCTTGTTCAGGTTGAAATTGTTGATGTTTTGATTTAATTCATCTTTAGCTTTGAGAATGGAAGAAGATAGAAAAAGATTTGAGAAGAGAAAAAATGAACAGCCTGAATATTTTTAAACACTATTATAACTTTTCCATTTGAAATATACAATTGCCACTTGTTAATACAAATTTCACAAATGTCATTGCATGCTTTTGATTGCTTCACAAATGTAAAAAAATAAGATTTTTATGTTTAACCCCTTGTTTATGAATTACTTACATTGTTATATTAATTATGTAATATGTTTATATTTTTTTATATATTCACAAACTATTTTAATTAGTGAGATATTTTAAAAAAAGTAAGGATATCAATATTAAATTTTAAACTTAAGTGATTTCTCTTAAACTATATAAATAAAAATGTTCAATTTAACTTTAGTTAACTTTTTAGAAAATTACTATATGTATTTACAACCACATTTGTTCATATACATTTTTAAAAGAAAGCATATAAAAACAAAATAAATATATCTTTTTTTAAATCCTGTTTTTAAACTTTTAGCGAAGATATATTTAAAATAAATAAACATTTACCTTAAGTGTTTTGAAAATAATAATGAATTTTAAATAACCTTTTGAAAAGTGTTATATTGAATTTAATATAATTTCCAAATCACAAAATATATATTAAAATTTGAAAACATGTTTTTTATTTAATTAAATTCAAATCAAAGCCTTTCTATTTATTTGTATACAAAAATATATATATTATAATTAGAATAAATTTAATGTTAACTTTGAAAATTATTATATTAAATAACTTTAAATCACAATATGTACGTTCATATATAATATAATTTGGAATCCTACCTTTTATTAAAAACAAAGACTTCCTACTTATAACATATATTCATATGTTTACATTATAAATAGAATATATCTTTATTAGTCTTTAAAAAGAATAAACTTACCAATTAAATATTTATAAAAGTAGATTATTAAATCAATTTAAGTACCTATTAACAAAGATTATTAAATTGCTATTGTCCGAAATTCTGGGTCATCACAACTAATATTATATTCCAAAATCCTTTGAAAACAATATTCAAACCCTGGAACTTAAGTTCTAAATTCCGAATTTATATTCTTTTTATCTGTAAACCCTATTTACAATTCAATATTTATAAACTTTCGTTAGCTGATGAACAACATACCACATCCAACCATATCACTTATAAAATTATTCTTTATATACCAAATATGATACTAGGTAAAATTATTTCATTTACCTATATTTCAAAACAATATTGTGTCGGTCAGCCCTATTAAGTGTTTAGAAATTCCTATCGATTCCATAGCGTCTTATGCGACCGGAATTTATAAATACTAAACAGAAAAAATTAACACAATACAAAGACTTTCGTAACACAAACAAATACACTCTCATATATACACTCAACGACTCACTCTAGGTTATTACTACCCTATTTCCAACGAGTCAGACTCCACAAAGCTAAGGTTATCGCTAAACCAAAGCTACGATACCAAATGTAGTGACCTACCTTTTTGGACGGTTTAAATCGATGATGAACCACACATATCAAACTGGAACCATTCAAAAGTGAGGATTGTTATGGGGTAAATATGAAAAAGAAGAGAAAAGAAAGGAAAATAGAACACAGAGTCTCACAGCGGAATGATAAAATATAATAATAAAATAACAGTTCATGAAGCTGTTTTACAAATAAAATTTGGTTACACTTTTACAATACAGAATAAGAGTTACATACAACATAAACAAATAACAATGCAGCAGAACAACATGGTGCAATGGGAATAAAATATAAATAATAATAGTACTTAATTTTCATCTTCGTCCTCCAAAAGCAGTCTTCGATACACTAAAATGCTTAGACTGACCCGAGCATAATGAAAAGACAAAAAACTCGAGCCAGAACTAAAAGATCTTATGTAAGTTAAATCAATAATAAAGAAATATGATTGTAACAGCATCAGAGATGTTTATGGGGTTTGACATATCATATCCAGTGTCTAACGTGAGCGCAATAACTTAAAAGATGTTTGGAATTACATCTCCAAAGGATCCGTTAAACTATCTACATACATAGTATAATACGTTATTATATTAGTGTCTACAATAAAGTAAATATTAAAATAGCGTTAAGGTGTTACCCATATTCCCCTTAACAGATTTTTATATATTCCCGTAGTCTATACAGTACCATAATTCCTCCGTAAACTAGAGGGCTATCATAGGGCATTCCATAGGTATGGTACAAACCAAACTCGTAGAACGCGTGATAAGGCTTGTGATAAGGCACGCGAGGCAATCCCTATAGTAGGATACTACCGTTTTATGGATCCGGACTGGTGGTAACGCATAGCAGCTACTACCGCCCACCTCGAAACACACTTCCAAATCAAATCGAGGGTTGTCCACCAAATCAATCGCAAAGTCATAATATGATATCGAAGTAATGTGTCTAATCGAAGATGCGACCTCACTTGGCCCGGCATGGCTCCTATTTTAGCCACATCAAGCTGACTCACGGGAGTTAGGGCTACTTAAATACCTCATACAGAATTGTTCATCAAACTATCCTACTTCATTATGGAATCTCCACCACATACACAGTTGTTAAAGTGGTTTTCGGTATTGGTAGAGAGTATGACAATATCTGATCCCGGTCTCTTTAACAACCAAATGCTTATTTCACACCGGATGATTCTTATAAATTTCTAAAATCATTTCATAATTGATATCAAAATATCATATTCGATTTCAAAACATATCACTTTTGAAATCATGTTCAATTTCGAAATCATGTTCACTTTCCAAGTCATATCGATAAGATAGGTTAATTACATCCTTATTAAAATCATCATATTTAATCAAATATGTCATTTCATTAGCCAATCTCATTTTCAAATACCAACTTATGTCATAACATCATTTAACCATATTTGCTTTAAAATCAAGGATTTAAATACAAACACTTCCACTTTACGCGGTTTGAAATTTAGAAAATAGTTTACATAATTATAAATAGTTTAACATAGTTTAAAATAAATATATTTATATGTATAGTTAAAATACCTAAAATAGTTTAACAATAGATTAACATAGTTTAAAAGGATTTAAGATAGTTTACATAGATTTGGAATAGGTTAAATAGATTTAAAATAGATTGAAATGGGTTAGTTAGATTAAAGTAGGTTAAAATAGATTAATATGGATTAAGAAAAATAGAATATTTTAAATTGATTAAAACAGTTTAAATTGATTAAAATAGTTTAAGTTCATTTAAACTAGATTAAATTAGTTTAATAGTTTGAAAATCTTAACAATCAAGATTTATAATAATACATTTTTAAACAGTTTAAGTTAAAATAATTAATTTGAAATTAATATCAAATTAATCCATTTCTCTTATTTCAACACATTTGGATCATGTCCAGCTTTCGAATCGATTAAAAAATTGGTCTTTTAATTCAGATTCTCATTTAAAACTATTTAATCAATTTCGATTTCAAATCCAAGTTTGAATTATCGATTTAAACTACTTTAAATTAAACAGATTTCAAAGTTTTGTTCAACGTTTTCAATAATTCAATTCCGATAAAATTCATTTATATTTGAAAATTCAGCTTTGAAATTTCAATTTAAATCCTTTAAACAATTTAATAAGGCAAATTCCAATTTCAACATTTAAAGTTTGGATTTTCGAAAATGGTCCAATTTATACAAATCCAATTTATTTCGAAATATCATTTAACTGAACTCAAAAATTAAGAATTTAAAAACCATTTAATTTAACCAATCTGATGTCCGTATATAATTTTCTACCCTATGGTAAAGTAATATGAATATTTATCATTTCAATCCGCAACTATTTTAAATTTTATGGGTATATGTTATTTCAACCCGCTATCCCAAATTTTACTTCAAATCCATGAAATCGCTCGAGTCTATCATTTCGACTCGTAATGATTTCTCCTAATCTATCAAATCATTCGAGTATGTATCATTTCAACCTACAGGGAACTTGCAATGTGATAATAATATAAACATATACATCTAGTCATCCAATATCAATAATCAATATTTATCACAATCACCATTCAAACCGATCAATACACAATAACATGTGACTGATTATCAACAACATGTATTAATTGGCAATTTAGAAAATAATATTAAATTAATGGCGATAATATCCTATAAAAGTCAGATTTAACTGGAATGGAAATTTAAATATACCAAACATCAACCCATCAATTTCCAATCGCATCATAAATTCAACTTAACTAACATAAGATAATCTAGTAGTTCTGAGTGGGTCAAAACAGTCACCTTTGATTTCAAATCGATTTGAAATCCAAAATACAATAGTCTTAGAATTCATCCAAACTAGTTTCATAATGTTTAAAATTTCGATATGATCCCAGCGGAACAAACTGTGCGTAAATACGAGCTCGTTCGGAAAAGATATACAAGTTAGAACATTTGAAGTTAAAATTAAAATTAAGTAAAATATTAACGTACAAACCACCAATCTCCTCTGCCACGTCACACATACGCGTATCATCACTTTCACGCGCTTCATCATCGATACACACTGGAACCCAAACTATGACTGAAGCCCCATCATTGACTGCACCATACGAATGCCTCTGACACTAGAAGCCTGCCAACCAACTCCATTCGACTCGGCATGTAGAGCCGCACCTCCTTGTGGCCACGACGTCACCTCCTCCTACGCCTAACGTCGTGCGCTGCCACCAAATAATCTAGGGTTTTGAACCCTAAATCATTTTTTCGAGCAAATTTGACCACTGATACGATGAATGACCTACACTGCTTCACTCCCCTTGACCATCTCTGCACATCCATAACTACAAATCGACGATCTGATAATGTTGATCAAAACTCGATGAACGACCGAGATCAACCCCTCAAATTCTAGACACACAGAGACCCAAATTGAAAAAAAAAAATCGGATCTAGTTCTCGCCCGTTGAGAGCTTTGAATCGGTATATAATATGATATGGTTTCGAGAAGTTTGATTTTGAAATTGATTCGGAAATTTAATTTAGGGTTTGTAAACTGAATTGGTTTCTACCATTGAGAAGAGAAAAGCAGACAGATGGAATTGTAGGCGTTGAGATAAGAAATAAAAAGGCTGCTAGGGTTAGAATAGAACTATTTATATTAACAAAACCGAACAAGAAAGAATGAACGCGTATCGAATTGGTTCAAACAACAACGACCCGAAAAGCTCGTTTCGCTTCCGAAACGAAAATGGAACATCCCATATACCAAAATAGATGTTTTCGATATTTTTAAACTCAATGGAAAAGATTTTATATCCTAATCCCATTGTATGAATAAATTAGCTTTTAAAATCAGCTTATTTCAAATTGATTTTAATAAATTGATTTTTTACGTGTTTTGAGTCCGTACGATCAAACGACAAGTCCAATCGCTACGAAACTTGAAATCTTATAATAATTCACATTTACGGATCCAATGAAACTAGTTTCATCAAAATCCGAGACCCTGTCCAAAATGGTTATTTTCACGTCAATTTAATAAATCATTATTAAATTAATTTAATCCACTTTTAATTTCAAATTTAATTACTAACAATTTTGATCATTTCGAATTACACAGAAGTTAATAACTTTGTAAAACAAATTCCCATGTCAAATTCAATTATTAGTATTGCGCTAATTACCGTGTTCAAAGTTCAATTGCAATAAATTCATTAATTATAATTTAAAATCCAATAAATCCATTTATTTGATTTTACATCTTATTATTCAACCAATTGTCATCTTATGGATATAATTAACAATGGTTTATATCCTATTACACGAATATTCTACAATTATCATCTAAATTCATACTAACATAATATTTAATTACATTTAATTGCAATTGATTTCTAATTTGATTCAACAGATTAAATAAATAGGTAACAACAATTGTCACCTTTTACTTAATTTCATTTCATTTATAAGTTTATTATCCAGAAAAAAATGTTGTAGCCACTTACACATCACTGATTTCATTTTCATTATTAGCCAATTGCAATTTATTACATATAATATCAACATTGACTCCAATATTAAATTTTATTTCTGTAGTTACAATCTATAACCAATTATGACTTTACAATCATTTCAATTAATTGGACTTACATTAGAATAGTTACCAATTGCCTTAAATTAACATTACTAACATTACATTCTAATTATTTCTTTCAACAATAAATCATAAATTTTTAATTTTCCACAACATTACATTCCAAAACTTAATTAATTAATAAATTTAATTATAAAAAATTATGGGTTGTTGCATCTTCGATTTAAGAATCGATATATTTTTAGATTTGGGTAGGCAGATCTCTTTCCGAAGATCTGTTATGGTGTAAATATGGTTGTCTCTTCCGAAAGAAATTTTTTTACATGCATCATAGTCTATAGGTACTACAACCTATCAGTTTATTTTGTTTTATATAGTTAGACTATGTTTACCACTTTCGGAAGGTAAGTTTTCATAGGACATATTAGGTACACGGCTTCCCTTTTCTTTAAGCGGTGTCTCTAATCTACAGTCTCTTTCGAAAGGCTTCCTTTCTATGTAGTGGGTCTCTTTCAGTGGATTTTGTGTCGCTGTATCAAACTGATAGATGATATTTCATTATTAACGATTATTTCTTCAAAAATATTTAATACTGATATTCTGTATCCTTTATAGCTCTGAGGAATTTTGAATTGGTTATCACATTGCAAAAAAATGGCCTTTTGCAACTCTATATAACGGCGTTTAATTTAGAAGGCTGTAATTCTTTAATTTTACATTTGTAATTATAGTTAAATATAAAAAATGAAACGATGTGTAAATAATCTAATTGGCTGGGAGAAAAAAATTTGGCTGCCACTTTTTCGTTCATCTTATCTTCTTCGTTCCTCTTTTTTATTTTTTTTCATTTCCCTCCTAAAAAATCATCTGAACTCAAATCTGTTCGCCTCTACAAAACCGCCTTACGCTTTCAATTAATCGGCTTGTTCATTTTCTCGCTCATCGAAACGAGCCGCTCTCGTCTTCTCGTTCACCATCGTTCATCGAAACAGCCACTCCATTCATCTTCTCGCCACCAATATCAAACGATAAGTCGACAAATAGGTAGATTAGAATTTATCATGTGTTGATTATCTTGTAAATTTCTAATATCCTCTATGTCTATGGTATTTGTGTTGAAAAAATTAGGATTATGAAGTATTTTTTATTCAACTAAAGGTGATTTTCCATGAAGTTGTAACCAAAAAAGATGAGATATACCGATTTGATGCAGTACTTCAAATAATAAATAGAAAATAATAAGGGATCGATAAATGCTTGATTGAGCAGATAAAAGGAAACTACATGTTTTTGACAAATGAAAATATGTAGGAAGAAAAAAGAATTGCTGGTTGAAAATTTAGGGGGAAAAGAATCGCAAGTTCTTCCCAAAGAGAATGATGACAACTCAGATGCTTATTTCATGAAAGAAAAATGAAAAATGAGTTCAACTAGAATATTTATATTTAATCCATCTTGCAAATTCATTTGAAAAGGGGACAAAAGAAAGAATGAGATAAGAAAAATAGGGATTAGAACATAAGAGTTGACTGGAAATTGAAAAAAAATCCTAAATAATATATTATAACCTATTATAATGTTTGGGCGATGAGTCATGTACCAGTTCAGGTGGGTTGTAACTGAAATCCTAATTAGTATAATTGCAATATTAGCTTGGAATTTTTATCTTAAATGTGAATGTTTGCAAATATACTTAAGTTTAACATTATTTTGAAGTATTAATGCATTCTACAATTACTACTTACACTTGGTTTTTGATACTTGCCATAACATGCTCAACAAATATTAATATTTTATGAATGGTTCTTATAAGAAACTAACAAGTATTAATGCAAATGTCATAATAAATCTGATTTTGGTATACAAAATTTTGATTAAAAAGTCTAACTAATGCACACATTCACACTAAAAAAATGTAAAAATAACAATGTCAAATAATATTATGGATAGCGTAGGTGATTGAGAAAAAAACATAAAATATCACTTCATATCCAAATTAGAAAAATGCATTTGCTAACTTAATATTAAAACAATTTTAACATCTAGGATACAATATTCTCATTCTATTTCTTTTACTATACTACAACAGTATAATAAATTTTGTAATTGCTATAGTAGATGCATATCCTTGTGCAAACCACATACACATTACACATGAATTTATCTTAAGATTAAAACATGACTAAATGCTGAATTGGAGAACCCATAAGTAACAACATGACTAAATTTATCGAAAGAAAAAAGAATTACTATCAGACTGGACTTATCTTCTGGTAATTTTTTCTGGTTTTTAAGGAAATTTTAAAAAATGAATGTGTTAATGGATAAACCATCAGCAATCAAGCATTTTAATTTAAAGATAAACCTTATTTTCTTACAAGTATTATCTTAGTGTAACATTTAAAACAAAAGGATTGCTAAATGAAAATCTGATACCTAATGGGACATAAAGTAATCAAACAATCACTGTACTATAAGTAACTTTCCAGTAAAAATATATATTATATTGTAAAATGAAAAAACATTCTATTTTACATTGGATACCGCTCCATTTCTTACTCAAAGGTGCATCAAATTATTAAAGCCAAGATAACAGGAATTTTTGTTGATAAAAATTTGATCAAAATAAGAATATATTAACAAATAATTTTTTTCAGCACGTCCAAATGGATAAATCTACATCATAAAAGTTATTTTTATTCATTTACACAATATAAAATAGAAATTTGAGACTAAAAATAATCCTTCATTTCTTAACTATTCTTATTATACACTATCATCCATTTAGTTGGAGTAGTGGTTAATGTATTTTGATGACGATCAATTTGATTTATCATAATTCATAAACCATGAAATAATTTAGTTAAAATGGTACTCATAGATAACAATTTGAAGATTGATATGCGATTTATTTGTATGATGGTATAGAATGACATTGATGCCAAATTAAAATTGATCTGCAATTTATTTGCACTAAGTATTATTCTACTAAAATGATTTATTTGGCTCCTTTTCTTTTTTAACATTTCACCCACTTGTAGTTTTATTAACACAGCAGCTCTTTTGATGCATATCCTCTCGATTCGAGTTCGGGTTCATGAATTTATCTTAAGATAAATGAAAACTGTGGTATGAAAATTGGATCATTAAATATGCCAACCAATTTTTTCATTTAATCGATTAACTCCAGTGCTTTGTAAACTTTTTTATAGTTTCTCTTGTGTATTGCTAATGCAAAATGTTTGATTTGGAGTTCATATCTTAGTTTTCTTTTTAAGATATCTTATCGCAGTAATTCAATAATCCATTTATTTATTTAATTAGACGTCTAGCAGCATAACTTTATATGTTTAAAAGTATGAGTATTATGAGTTGCTATTCTAAATTGAGATGCCTGCATATTTTTTTCTTTTGTTAAAATGTTAGGCTATGGATTTACTAAGATTGTACAAGGAAAAGAAGAAAAAGTACAATGAAATTGAATCTTTCGGCATTAAGAGTACCGTGGTTCGTTGGAATAAGATATCACAAAGTTTTAAGGTTGCTGCTGCAGTATGCATAAACACTTTGTATTAGAATTAAATGGGTACGGAAGTAATAAAACAATGAGATGTCTATGAAATGTGAATTTATGCATTTATGCATCTGTGATAAAAAGATAAATTCGAATATCTTTTTGCAAAAAGTCTTTTTTTAAATAAAAGGAAAGGAAAAGAAAATTTTAATAATGAGTTTCGTGTACAGCAAATGGTTTATAATTACTTGCAACACTTTTTGCGGCTTGATTGATATCGAAACAAGCACCATTACATTCAATTTTGACTACTATTTACAAACAGGTTTATTTTATTTTTGGTATAAAGTTAAAGTTTTAACAAATATGGTAGTTTATTGTCATGGAAGATTAGCATTTTCTTAGGACCATCTTACTGTTTTGTCTGGAGTCTTCATTTAGCTTAAGCTGATTCTATGCAAAAGAAGATATGGTGGTAGGACTGATGTAAGCAATAGTTATGTATATTGTACATTTTGAAAATAGTCCAAAATTGTCAACCTTTTGCTCCCTTATGTCATCTTGAAAATAAACCTTCATAGAAGTACTACAGTATAGATCCAAATGTTTAAGTTGTTGTTGGTTTAATTCATGCATAACAAGTGCTTCTACCTTAACCTGAAGGTCATTTAGTCCTTTATTATTCGGTTTTTAATTGTTTTACCATCATTTAATCACTCTAAAGGGATTAAAACACTTGGGTGCATCCACATTAAAAAAGTTGATCCATAGCCATGTACGCAAATTAATTATAAATAACAGACTACTTTGAGTTGTGCTAGAACCGGTACAATGTTGATCCATAGCCATCTGCAATACAATGTAAATTGAATGCGGTATGTAGCAGATCCTCTGCCTCTCATTAATGCTCTCACCATTCATGAATAAAAAAATTAATTAATTAACATTAAAAGCTGTTGAAAATGAATCTAAAAGGCAGTAAAAAATTGTATAACTGAAGTTAAATCTGAATATAACTAAGGCACTGTAAAAAAGTTACATTCCAATTTGTGTACGTTTAATAAAACATGATTATCCTTCCATGGAAGCTCGGTGACAAAACAATAAAGATAAATTAAAGAGATAATCTGGTGATTTGGTACTAAAGTGATAAAAGTATGGCTTATCTCTTTAGTAAACTTCCTTGTTGCCAAATAATAGTTTGTTTATTGCTTGTAATAGTTCCTCCTTTATTTGCCCCCCAGTAATTTTTATTGAAGCTTGCATTTAGGAAATTATTTCTTGGCTGTTATTGCATTTTTTGTACTCTTCAACATATTGTACTATTATAGGATGCTCTAAATTGTATACCTTTATAAAGACCTGCACTTCTTCACTTGATAGTTTGTTTAAAATCATTTGTTCTTGGTCATCCACAAACTCTAAATTTTTGTTCTATTTGCTTTTGTTGTCATCATAGCATGAAAAAAATTGTTGATTGATCTCCTTGCAGAAGATCATACTGCTATAAAAATACATAAATACTACATAATTTTTGGCAACAATAATAATTTGGTTATTCATAGAAATGAAGAGGATTACTCAAAGACAATAAAAAGCCAAAGAAGCCGAAATTGCACTCAAGGAGTCTAATGAGCGGAATAAGCATGTTGAAGACAACATCGTTCAAAAGCAGACAACCAACAATTAGTTGAAGATAACTCAATGCAAATAAAAGCAAATTTGATGGTAATAATAATCAAAATAATGATAATCTTTGTGCATTTGAAGACAATACAATGCAAAACGTTAGATGACATTGTGGAAACCGATGGACCTATTCAAGATGTAATGGAAAATTTAGTTCAGAAAAGAATTTCTAGAGGTCCTACTAAAATGAAGAGACTTCCTTCAAATTTTGTATATCGGATTGTAGTTGAATTTAATGAGAGTGGCGTACCAATAGGAGATGGTTAAATTCACTTATCATCTTATCTATGGCCACTTGTACGAAAGCATGTTCCAGTTACGCTTACTAATTGGAAACGTCTTGGTGATGATTTGAAAGCTGTTTTACGGGATTGCATTCTGGTATATTTTTGAAATGTAAGTTGAATGTTATATTTGATGCATTCTTTTCCGATTTGATATTGAGTAATCAATATTGATATAGTGAGCATTAGAGTATGGCCATTGATTTCGGTATGATGAAATCTGGAGTGATGCCAGAACTGTAGTGTTGTTTACTAGGGCAACTTTGAGATTTGTAGATGGTATACTATATAATTATTAGAGGAGGCAAGATTATTTCTAAGTAGTACTAGATTGATGTGTGTCAGTAAGGCATACATTTATTCCTTTTCAATATACCGTGCCACTACTTTAATGGATGATGGAGTAATTCTTCTTCCCATTTGGTGGCTCGGTTGCCTGTGACATACAAATTATCATAGATAGCTTCATCCCCATAGGACACTGCTATCAAGCCACACTTACTAAAGTTAGAATAACTTGGCTGAATTCTTGTCGAGCAGTAATAATATAAGTGGTTCATTGTAACAACCCGCATATTTATCGATTTTATATTTAAATATTTTATTTAAATATTTTATCGTTATTCGTATTTTAGTCCGAAAAGCTACTTTTTGCAAACAGTCGAATTGGGACTCAAGACCACCCCCATTGAGTTCAAAATGACGTTTGCGACCTTTTTGAGTATAAACTTCGATATCTTTGGAGATAGTAGAATTTTGACCTTTTTCACTTAGGGCTTTGGTTTGGGCTGAGCCCAATAACCCAACTTAACTCAGTTCCAACCCTCTCCTCTTCATTCACTTCTTTTCTATTTTCCTAACACTCAAGCTCAAGCAAAAAATGGGGGAAGAGAAAAGGAATTGGGAAATCCTAAGCCCTAGTTTCCATTAGCAAATCCATCTTCTAGCTCCAAACTCAAGAGAACCCATTGGTAAGCTTCCTCTTCCTCTTCTCCAACTCTTTCTCCATTCAATTTCAGAAAATTCCTAAAACTAATTTAGGAAATGTTTCTCTTTTAAGCTTAGATTCAAGCTTCTTGTGTTGAGATTGAAGTATGGTTGATCTCCCCTTGTCTTCAAGCTTCTCATTCATTGTTCTTGGGTTCAAAGGTGAGGTTTTTAATCTCACATCTATGCTTATAATTCTCTTCTATTGTTAGGTATGAATTCCTAACACTTATTCATGTGCATTTGATTTTCATTTGGATTGCTTTTGTGAATATTCCAATTTTTAGTGTTTTGAGTTCAATTCGTTAAAAATCCTAACTTTGATGTTTGAACATGTTTTTGGTGATGCATCAAGGAGCTTATAGGGTCGGGTAGTCGATAGGCATAAACCCTTAGCGCCGTTGCTCGTGCGATTGCAATTTGGTCGGGATTTGCACCTCCTTTGAAATAGGGTAGGAAGTGCAAGCATACAGGTTCGGCCGACCGAGCCCCTTGGGCCGGTCGACCGACCTGTAGTCCAGGCACTTCCTGCCTCTGTTTGGAAGTGCTGGTTACAGGCTTCGGCCGATCGAGCCCCCTGGGCCGGTCGACCGACCTGGTGCCCCGAGCACTTCCAACCTCTGGTTCGGTCGACCGACTCAGGGAGTCCGGTCGACCGACCTGCTACTATTTGCCAGATTAGCCTATATTGCTAATTCGTTTGAATATCCAACTTTAATCAATTCGTGTTGTCTCCCTTTTGTTGTTGTCATTTATTATCGACTTTGATGACCTTTTCTTTGGGAATTTTAGATATATCCACTTTGATGGATTTTATATCGATTTCTTTGGATTTTATTCACGTCTTCGAATGTGAATTTTTATGCCCGATTGTTTCTACAATCACTTCTATGATTTGTCACTTTAAAATATAAAGGTTTTCTATACTAGTAGTAAATATCAAAACTCTTTCTTCAAATGATTTCAACACTATTTTATTACAAAGCTCGTTTTCTCAAACCGATTTCCAATCTATTAGTATATACAAACCTTTACCTCACTCGTATGAGAAATCTAATTAAACGACTTAGTAAAACAAGTGGTATGAAACGCTTGCGTTTACTTCGTCGGTTAATTCTTGGACTTGTTCGATTGAATCTCTTGTGACAATTTTCTAGTGGAGATCTACAATTTGTTCGTAAATATTTAAGTTAAGCTAGTGGTTATGGGACATGAAGCTAAGCTCATATATTTACTAGCTTACTGTAATCGACACTTCTCTTTGATCATGACGATCATTTTTTGTTTAGACTAGCATTGTGCAATGTCTTTGTCATTTGGTTCATCGGATGTCCCGCTGTACGACGTCGTTGTTCCCTTTGATTGTGATTTGGTTCATCGGATGTCCCGCTGTACGACGTCGTTGTTCCCTTTGATTGTGATTTCTGGATTTCGTGTGTTGAATTCTGGAATTTATGTTTCACCAACTTTTACGATCGGCATGAATATATATGTCATTTATTGTGGCTTGGTGAATGAAATTAGGAGTATGACATCCTTTTTATTGTGATATTGATTAATCTCTTGTTGATTTTCAATTACTTATTTATCACAGCTTGGCATTGTGATTATTATATGTTTATGTCATATCTCTTATTATATATCACTTCATCTGATATTTATAGCTAGACTGATCCGTTTATTATTTTCTTCTTAAATAATACTCGGGTCAGACTGAGATATTACAGGTGCTTCCTCATGGCTTCCTACCTGCAACCATCTTCTGACTTTTGGCTAACTACTTTAGTTTAGTAGTTTTTTGTTGTATACATTTGAGATACAGACTCCTTGATGTATACATATTTTTGTCTAGCACTTGTATCTCTTCCTTTGTATTATTGTGGATCTTTTTGACCACTACTCTGATGTACGCTTTCATGTGTAATATTCATATCTATTTCCGCCTTTGTGATATGAATTATCTGTGACTGATTTATGTTATGTTTATTTCTATATTTGTTTCTGAAGATATTATAGCCACTGTCTAGTAGCTCTGAGTTTGTGTCGGTATGTCGGATTTCCCTCTTGATAAGAAATGCATGTTATACTATCTGACATATCGATGCTCGCGCAAAGCAATTACATGGATGGTCGCTCCTCAACATCCTTATTCTCCATGCTAGTTGATAGCATTCACCATAATGTTCTTGTCTAGCGTGGGTATAGAGGTGGGGCGTCACAGCTTGGTATCAGAGCCAAACTTCGGAACAATATAGAATAATTTAGCAAGGATCATGTCCTAAGTCTTTCTTAGGAGTTGTGCTTTAGGATTTTATTCGGGTCTTCGTACCGTTCTATCCTACTTTCTTTTATGATTCCTTGTTTTATCTATCAAGATTGCTTGATATTTATTTTGAGAGTAACTTTTTCCTCTTCTTTCTTTCTTTCTTAAAGAAGAGAAATGGTTAGACCAGGCCATCCCAGCGTCGGTCAATCTAGTGCTACTCCCCAGGATGGAGTATTTATGTCTGCCCAGCAGCTTCTAGATCTTGTTAAGAACGCTCAAGCAGCCGGACCCAATCCAGAGCCTACTCATCCTAGATACGGTTTTGCACGCTTGTGCAGAGACTACACCGATTTAGGTGGAAGGCCATTCAAGGGATCCGAGAGTGTTATAGAAATTCAAGCTTGGCTCAAATCATGCGATCGCATCTTTTCTCGCATGAACCTTATTGACCTTCATCGAGTCCAAGTGGCTTCTAGCATGCTCCAAGAAAGAGCGTTAGATTGGTATGAGCTTTTAATTTCTGAAATCGTTGAGGCGGATCTCACTTGGGAGCAATCTGGGAAAGGTTCGAATTGAAATTTGTGCCGGAGGCTAAAAAAGTAACTTTGGCCCGGCGTTTTATTGACCCTGTTCAAGGTGAATCTTCTGTGACGGACTACGTCGCATCTTTCGAATCTCTCTCTAAGTACGGGGTCGAGTATATTAATACCCCATTGAAGAAAAACCAGAAATTTGTCTATGGCTTGAATAAGAATCTTAAGAAGCCATTACTCCTGAAACTTGAAGTTTCATTTGATCAGCTTATTGATATCGCTCTTCGTCTTAAAGAGGCCGATAATGAAGGTGATGTTGAAGTTGTGCGTGCCCAACAAAACTTCGACAATAACTTGAAGAGGCTTATCAAATTCAAAGGCCCCAATCCCAACAAGAAAGGGAGGCATGAAACCCCGGTAGCAAAAGCACCTACTTCTAGTGGTGGACAATGCTACAATTGTGGTTCCACGAACCACTATGCAAGGGAGTGTCTGAGACCCCTCTTTTGTCGCTATTGCAAAAATTCGGGTCACCTTATTTCTGCATGTCCCGTACTTCGAAGTAAGCAGGAGGGAGAGCTCAATGTAGTGCAAGCTCCTGGTAACACTTCTCGTGGTCAAGGTATTTCTCATTTAATCCTTGACTACATTTATTTTGTGATCTTCTTATTTGAGTTCTTTTTGATATGGGTTTCATCTCACTATTTTATATCAAAAGAACTTATGATTCTTTTTCTTTAAAGATATTTTGGGCTTGATGAGTTCTTTGAGGATTGCGAATCCGGATGGTAGATCTGCAACACTCAATTTGTCTTTATTGATGTCGAAATTATTTTATGTGATTATTCTGTCCGAGCCGATTTTTACTTAGGCTTCGGAATTTACTTTTGTATGGATTGGCTTAATTATTATGAGGCCATATCCTTTGTCCCGTGTGGACTATTCATCCTCGACATTTATAATCTATTAAGCAGATTTCTATTTTTCCTTTATGATTTTGATTTCCAACTTAATGGCATCATTTTATTCCTTAAGCCCACTTATAAGGAAAGTTTTATTTCTCTCATCTAAATAGTTTGTGAAATTTTTCGGTTTATTTGGACTTGTCTTAGGATTATCACCTAAGTAATCTTTTGTGTGGTGCTAAGGTCTTTTCAGTTTGACCTTGCCATCGATTTTCATTTGGCTACGAGTCGCGTGAGTTAGCATTCCACTTACGCACTCCGCACTCGTTATGATTCTAATGAATGACTTATTTTGTCATTCAATTTGTCTAGTTTATTTCATCCATTTTATATATCAAATATTCTATGAATATTTCGATGAGACCATTCTTTTATTTATTGATTTTTGGATGAGAATAGCAATTTAAAATTTTGCAAAATCTTTTTCATAAGATTTATTTAGAAGTATAACCGGATTTTTGTTCTTAAAACGAACAAAGAATATTCTTAGAAGTTTTTGAGAAACTTACTTATCCTATAGAATACGATTTTGTGATTGTATTGCCCATTTAGTGTTTTAAGAATTTTGGTCGATGCGCTTGATCAATGTTATCGATAGGAATTTCCTAAACGCTTTGATGAGACAATCAGACACAGTATATTAACTTGAAAATAGTAAATTTTTCTAGAAAGATTATTACATAATGATAAATGTAATTTGAAAGTTTAAACTTTTCAGGAAAGAAGATTATTTAAAAGAAATTCTTTCCTTTCGATACTCTTATTCTTATGATTCCTGGAGGGGAACCAAGACTTTGCTATTTGATTCATTGGATGTACCGTTGTACTACATCAATGTCTTTGCTATTTGATTCATTGGATGTACCGTTGTACTACATCAATGTCTTTGCTATTTGATTCATTGGATGTACCGTTTTACTACATCAATTTCTTTGCTATTTGATTCATTGGATGTACCGTTGTACTACATCAATGTCTTTGCTATTTGATTCATTGGATGTACTGTTGTACTACATCAATGTCTTTGCTATTTGATTCATTGGATGTACCCTTGTACTACATCAATGTCTTTGCTATTTGATTCATTGGATGTACCGTTGTACTACAATGTCTTTGCTATTTGATTAATTAGATGTACCATTGTATTACATCAATGTCTTTGCTATTTGATTCATTAGATGTACCGTTGTACTACATCAATGTCTTTTCTATTTGATTCATTTGCTATTCGATTCATTGGATGTACCGTTTGTACTACATCAATGTCTTTGCTTTGGTTCATTGGGAATACCATTTTTGTACTACGCTGATGTCCCAAATTATTTGAGTTTCTAGTTCCTCGGGCGTACCGTTTTCGTACTACGCCGTTGCACCGGCTCAATTTTCTGCTATTCTTGACGTTCCCTACGTCTTTTATCTACGGAAATGCCTTAGGGATTCCGGTTTTCATTCTTGAGCCCGGTAATATTGTGGAAATTGAAGTTTCACCAGATTTCTTGCTAACTCTTTCGTGCACTTTATGGTGAACTTCCTATTTCAAATTTTCTTTTGTGTTGATATGCTTTTATGGTTGTTACTTCTTATTTTCTTCTTAAGTATTGCGAGGACGCAATTTCTTTAAGGAGGGGAGTCTGTAACATCCCGCATATTTATCGATTTTATATTTAAATATTTTATTTAAATATTTTATCATTATTCGGATTTTAGTCCGAAAAGCTACTTTTTGCAAATAGTCGAATTGGGACTCGAGACCACCCCCATTAAGTTCAAAATGACGTTTACGACTTTTTTGAGTATAAACTTCGATATGTTTGGAGATAGTAGAATTTTGACCTTTTTCACTTAGGGCTTTGGTTTGGGCTGAGCCCAATAACCCCACTTAACTCAGTTCCAACCCTCTCCTCTTCATTCACTTCTTTTCTATTTTCCAAACACTCAAGCTCAAGCAAAAAATGGGGGAAGAGAAAAAGAATTAGGAAATCCTAAGCCCTAGTTTCCATTAGCAAATCCATCTTCTAGCTCCAAACTCAAGAGAACCCATTGGTAAGCTTCCTCTTCATCTTCTCCAACTCTTTCTCCATTCAATTTCAGAAAATTCCTAAAACTAATTTAGGAAATGTTTCTCTTTTAAGCTTAGATTCAAGCTTCTTGTGTTGAGATTGAAGTGTGGTTGATCTCCCCTTGTCTTCAAGCTTCTCATTCATTGTTCTTGGGTTCAAAGGTGAGATTTTTAATCTCACATCTATGCTTATAATTCTCTTCTATTGTTAGGTATGAATTCCTAACACTTATTCATGTGCATTTGATTTTGATTTGGATTGCTTTTGTGAATATTCCAATTTTTAGTGTTTTGAGTTCAATTTGTTAAAAATCCTAACTTTGATGTTTGAACATGTTTTTGGTGATGCATCGAGGAGCTTATAGGGCCAGGTAGTCGATTGGCATAAACCCTTAGCGCCGTTGCTCGTACGATTGCAATTTGGTCGGGATTTGCACCTCCTTTGAAATAGGGTAGGAAGTGCAAGCATACAGGTTCGGCCGACCGAGCCCACGGGCCAGTCGACCGACCTGTAGTCCAGGCACTTCCTGCCTCTGTTTGGAAGTGCTGGTTACAGGCTTCGGCCGACCGAGCCCCCTGGGTCGGTCGACCGACCTGGTGCCCCGAGCACTTCCAACCTCTGGTTCGGTCGATCGACTCAGGGAGTCCGGTCGACCGACCTTGTGCCCCGAGCACTTCCAACCTCTGGTTCGCTCGATCGACTCAGGGAGTCCGGTCGACCGACCTGCTACTATTTGCCAGATTAGCCTATATTGCTAATTCGTTTGAATATCCAACTTTAATCGATTCGTGTTGTCTCCCTTTTGTTATTGTCATTTATTATCGACTTTGATGACCTTTTCTTTGGGAATTTTAGATATATCCACTTTGATGGATTTTATATCGATTTCTTTGGATTTTATTCACGTCTTCGAATGTGAATTTTTATGCCCGATTGTTTCTACAATCACTTCTATGATTTGTCACTTTAAAATATAAAGGTTTTCTATACTAGTAGTAAATATCAAAACTCTTTCTTCAAATGATTTCAACACTATTTTATTACAAAGCTCGTTTTCTCAAACCGATTTCCAATCTATTAGTATATACAAACCTTTACCTCACTCGTATGAGAAATCTAATTAAACGACTTAGTAAAACAAGTGGTATGAAACGCTTGCGTTTACTTCGTCGGTTAATTCTTGGACTTGTTCGATTGAATCTCTTGTGACAATTTTCTAGTGGAGATCTACAATTTGTTCGTAAATATTTAAGTTAAGCTAGTGGTTATGGGACATGAAGCTAAGCTCATATATTTACTAGCTTACTGTAATCGACACTTCTCTTTGATCATGACGATCATTTTTTGTTTAGACTAGCATTGTGCAATGTCTTTGTCATTTGGTTCATCGGATGTCCCGCTGTACGACGTCGTTGTTCCCTTTGATTGTGATTTGGTTCATCGGATGTCCCGCTGTACGACGTCGTTGTTCCCTTTGATTGTGATTTCTGGATTTCGTGTGTTGAATTCTGGAATTTATGTTTCACCAACTTTTACGATCGGCATGAATATATATGTCATTTATTGTGGCTTGGTGAATGAAATTAGGAGTATGACATCCTTTTTATTGTGATATTGATTAATCTCTTGTTGATTTTCAATTACTTATTTATCACAGCTTGGCATTGTGATTATTATATGTTTATGTCATATCTCTTATTATATATCACTTCATCTGATATTTATAGCTAGACTGATCCGTTTATTATTTTCTTCTTAAATAATACTCGGGTCAGACTGAGATATTACAGGTGCTTCCTCATGGCTTCCTACCTGCAACCATCTTCTGACTTTTGGCTAACTACTTTAGTTTAGTAGTTTTTTGTTGTACACATTTGAGATACAGACTCCTTGATGTATACATATTTTTGTCTAGCACTTGTATCTCTTCCTTTGTATTATTGTGGATCTTTTTGACCACTACTCTGATGTACACTTTCATGTGTAATATTCATATCTATTTCCGCCTTTGTGATATGAATTATCTGTGACTGATTTATGTTATGTTTATTTCTATATTTGTTTCTGAAGATATTATAGCCACTGTCTAGTAGCTCTGAGTTTGTGTCGGTATGTCGGATTTCCCTCTTGATAAGAAATGCATGTTATACTATCTGACATATCGATGCTCGCGCAAAGCAATTACATGGATGGTCGCTCCTCAACAGCCTTATTCTCCATGCTAGTTGATAGCATTCACCATAATGTTCTTGTCTAGCGTGGGTATAGAGGTGGGGCGTCACAGCTTGGTATCAGAGCCAAACTTCGGAACAATATAGAATAATTTAGCAAGGATCATGTCCTAAGTCTTTCTTAGGAGTTGTGCTTTAGGATTTTATTCGGGTCTTCGTACCGTTCTATCCTACTTTCTTTTATGATTCCTTGTTTTATCTATCAAGATTGCTTGATATTTATTTTGAGAGTAACTTTTTCCTCTTCTTTCTTTCTTTCTTAAAGAAGAGAAATGGTTAGACCAGGCCATCCCAGCGTCGGTCAATCTAGTGCTACTCCCCAGGATGGAGTATTTATGTCTGCCCAGCAGCTTCTAGATCTTGTTAAGAACGCTCAAGCAGCCGGACCCAATCCAGAGCCTACTCATCCTAGATACGGTTTTGCACGCTTGTGCAGAGACTACACCGATTTAGGTGGAAGGCCATTCAAGGGATCCGAGAGTGTTATAGAAATTCAAGCTTGGCTCAAATCATGCGATCGCATCTTTTCTCGCATGAACCTTATTGACCTTCATCGAGTCCAAGTGGCTTCTAGCATGCTCCAAGAAAGAGCGTTAGATTGGTATGAGCTTTTAATTTCTGAAATCGTTGAGGCGGATCTCACTTGGGAGCAATCTGGGAAAGGTTCGAATTGAAATTTGTGCCGGAGGCTAAAAAAGTAACTTTGGCCCGGCGTTTTATTGACCCTGTTCAAGGTGAATCTTCTGTGACGGACTACGTCGCATCTTTCGAATCTCTCTCTAAGTACGGGGTCGAGTATATTAATACCCCATTGAAGAAAAACCAGAAATTTGTCTATGGCTTGAATAAGAATCTTAAGAAGCCATTACTCCTGAAACTTGAAGTTTCATTTGATCAGCTTATTGATATCGCTCTTCGTCTTAAAGAGGCCGATAATGAAGGTGATGTTGAAGTTGTGCGTGCCCAACAAAACTTCGACAATAACTTGAAGAGGCCTATCAAATTCAAAGGCCCCAATCCCAACAAGAAAGGGAGGCATGAAACCCCGGTAGCAAAAGCACCTACTTCTAGTGGTGGACAATGCTACAATTGTGGTTCCACGAACCACTATGCAAGGGAGTGTCTGAGACCCCTCTTTTGTCGCTATTGCAAAAATTCGGGTCACCTTATTTCTGCATGTCCCGTACTTCGAAGTAAGCAGGAGGGAGAGCTCAATGTAGTGCAAGCTCCTGGTAACACTTCTCGTGGTCAAGGTATTTCTCATTTAATCCTTGACTACATTTATTTTGTGATCTTCTTATTTGAGTTCTTTTTGATATGGGTTTCATCTCACTATTTTATATCAAAAGAACTTATGATTCTTTTTCTTTAAAGATATTTTGGGCTTGATGAGTTCTTTGAGGATTGCGAATCCGGATGGTAGATCTGCAACACTCAATTTGTCTTTATTGATGTCGAAATTATTTTATGTGATTATTCTGTCCGAGCCGATTTTTACTTAGGCTTCGGAATTTACTTTTGTATGGATTGGCTTAATTATTATGAGGCCATATCCTTTGTCCCGTGTGGACTATTCATCCTCGACATTTATAATCTATTAAGCAGATTTCTATTTTTCCTTTATGATTTTGATTTCCAACTTAATGGCATCATTTTATTCCTTAAGCCCACTTATAAGGAAAGTTTTATTTCTCTCATCTAAATAGTTTGTGAAATTTTCCGGTTTATTTGGACTTGTCTTAGGATTATCACCTAAGTAATCTTTTGTGTGGTGCTAAGGTCTTTTCAGTTTGACCTTGCCATCGATTTTCATTTGGCTACGAGTCGCGTGAGTTAGCATTCCACTTACGCACTCCGCACTCGTTATGATTATAATGAATGACTTATTTTGTCATTCAATTTGTCTAGTTTATTTCATCCATTTTATATATCAAATATTCTATGAATATTTCGATGAGACCATTCTTTTATTTATTGATTTTTGGATGAGAATAGCAATTTAAAATTTTGCAAAATCTTTTTCATAAGATTTATTTAGAAGTATAACCGGATTTTTGTTCTTAAAACGAACAAAGAATATTCTTAGAAGTTTTTGAGAAACTTACTTATCCTATAGAATACGATTTTGTGATTGTATTGCCCATTTAGTGTTTTAAGAATTTTGGTCGATGCGCTTGATCAATGTTATAGATAGGAATTTCCTAAACGCTTTGATGAGACAATCAGACACAGTATATTAACTTGAAAATAGTAAATTTTTCTAGAAAGATTATTACATAATGATAAATGTAATTTGAAAGTTTAAACTTTTCAGGAAAGAAGATTATTTAAAAGAAATTCTTTCCTTTCGATACTCTTATTCTTATGATTCCTGGAGGGGAACCAAGACTTTGCTATTTGATTCATTGGATGTATCGTTGTACTACATCAATGTCTTTGCTATTTGATTCATTGGATGTACCGTTGTACTACATCAATGTCTTTGCTATTTGATTCATTGGATGTACCGTTTTACTACATCAATGTCTTTGCTATTTGATTCATTGGATGTACCGTTGTACTACATCAATGTCTTTGCTATTTGATTCATTGGATGTACTGTTGTACTACATCAATGTCTTTGCTATTTGATTCATTGGATGTACCCTTGTACTACATCAATGTCTTTGCTATTTGATTCATTGGATGTACCGTTGTACTACATCAATATATTTACTAGCTTACTGTAATCGACACTTCTCTTTGATCATGACGATCATTTTTTGTTTAGACTAGCATTGTGCAATGTCTTTGTCATTTGGTTCATCGGATGTCCCGCTGTACGACGTCGTTGTTCCCTTTGATTGTGATTTGGTTCATCGGATGTCCCGCTGTACGACGTCGTTGTTCCCTTTGATTGTGATTTGGTTCATCGGATGTCCCGCTGTACGACGTCGTTGTTCCCTTTGATTGTGATTTCTGGATTTCGTGTGTTGAATTCTGGAATTTATGTTTCACCAACTTTTACGATCGGCATGAATATATATGTCATTTATTATGGCTTGGTGAATGAAATTAGGAGTATGACATCCTTTTTATTGTGATATTGATTAATCTCTTGTTGATTTTCAATTACTTATTTATCACAGCTTGGCATTGTGATTATTATATGTTTATGTCATATCTCTTATTATATATCACTTCATCTGATATTTATAGCTAGACTGATCCGTTTATTATTTTCTTCTTAAATAATACTCGGGTCAGACTGAGATATTACAGGTGCTTCCTCATGGCCTCCTACCTGGAACCATCTTCTGACTTTTGGCTAACTACTTTAGTTTAGTAGTTTTTTGTTGTATACATTTGAGATACAGACTCCTTGATGTATACATATTTTTGTCTAGCACTTGTATCTATTCCTTTGTATTATTATGGATCTTTTTGACCACTACTCTGATGTACACTTTCATGTGTAATATTCATATCTATTTCCGCCTTTGTAATATGAATTATCTGTGACTAATTTATGTTATGTTTATTTCTATATTTGTTTCTGAAGATATTATAGCCACTGTCTAGTAGCTTTGAGTTTGTGTCGGTATGTCGGATTTCCCTCTTGATAAGAAATGCATGTTATACTATCTGACATATCGATGCTCGCGCAAAGCAATTACATGGATGGTCGCTCCTCAACAGCCTTATTCTCCGTGCTAGTTGACAACATTCACCGTAATGTTCTTGTCTAGCGTGGGTATAGATGTGGGGCGTCACATTTATTTTTGACCAATTATCATCGGTGGAAATAAATCTCACCAAACCTTCCTAGATAAAATACACATAATTATAATAATCCATACCACATCAGTACACATATCATAAACCACTTCCAGAAGCTTCATATTGTGTAACGATCCCGATTTTTAATTAAATTTAAATTGATAATCAAAGTAAATTTTTGAATAAAATTGTAGGTTAATTTGAAGTTTTCAAAATTAAATAGGATATTTTTTTATTTGGATATTGATTTTTTAAATTTAATTGGGGTTTTGAATTTGTATATTTAAAATACCTTATAAATAAAAAGATACATCCTAAAATTTATCAGTTAAAATTAATAGTATATTTTAAACTTTTGAAATTTAATTTGAAAATAGATTGAAAGGAAATCTCAAACAAATAAAATGAGTGATAAACTATATATGGATAAAACTCCAATTTCTTTTGAGTTTAAAAATCTTAAAATAATAAATATTTTAAAAGAAGAAAAAAATCATTTGAATTCAAATTATATATATATATATATATATATATATATATAATACCTACCTTCTTTTGAAAAGAAAATAAAAATTCACTTATTAATAAAATTAGTTTTAAAAATCATTTCTTCATACTGGTATAAGTAGAAGTAATAGACATAAATGGATTTATATTCAAGTGAATTGGAATTTGAAATTAAATTTAAAATAAATGTCTTAAGAATTAATGGCATTTAAAAATACTAAGGAATAATGTATGTGGCAAAATATTGGTTAAAAGCAATTTTTCTTTCAACGTTGTTTATATGTATATGCCAATGAATAAAAGGTACATTCATTTATGAAATAAATATGATATATAAAAAAAATTGTCTCATAAAAAGAAAGATCACAAATGTAAATAAACATGCACATGGGAGATAGAGAGAGGTGATTAACAAAATCTAGAGTTATGATATTTCTGACAAGTGGCCTTCAATGCAATTGATTTCAATAAAATAATTAAATTAAAAATTACAAAAATCTTTCCATCTCCCTATATGAAATCATGTTTACTTTTCAGCAAATCTGAAAAGTATACAGTAACAAAGATTGGTATCTCAAAAAAACCACAACACCAAATAAAGTAGAGAGAAGCCAGATCAAGAAAGAAAATGATAAACCTGAAAACAGAAATTTAAAACAAAGAAAAAAAATCAAACAAAGCTTTCAACCTGATTCAATGAGCAAAGGAATATAAAGGTCAAAGCATCTAAATTCAGTGGTAATCAGAGATCAAAATTCAGATCAGAAAGCAACTTTAACCTAGGATTGCAGATTTATGAAAATACAAAGCTACAGTTCTTTTCGTCAGAACAATGGAAGAATCTCTGGAATGGATTAAGTTAAGTAAAATTCTTTTAAAAGATTTGAATTTTATGTTAGTAATCAAAAAATAAAACAAAGATTTAAACAACTATGTCAATTAATTGCAGGAAAACAAATCAAGGGCAAGGCAAATTTGTTTCTGTTTTCAAATGCAGGAAAATTCCTCTGTTATATATATATACATATATATATATATACATATATATATATATGCATATATATATATATATAATTTCAAACCTGTAAGCAATTTAGTTTTTCCTTTGTATTGAATGAATTAAGAAAAACAAAGAGTAAATAGAAATCTGTATTTACAATTTACAAATCTAAAACTCCAAGATTTAAAGAAGAAAAAAAGATGCAGGCCTTCATCTATCTTTGAAAATGTCAAGAAAAACATTTTTGTTTATGGAAAAAAAATGTGAGCAAATTTTCGACCTTTAATCTTTTGATACTGTGTGCATGTGTTTGTCTGGATGTATTCACTTGAATAAAATTGAATTAGGCTGTATATATAGAATGCATGTCTAGGTATATGTATATACACCTATGCTATGTTGTTTTACAGGTTACAACCCTTAGATAAAAATCAAATTGCTCTTCATTTTAGGTTACAATTTATAAAGGAAAGATGATGGAAATGGTATAACATCAATGTTAAAATTAAATTCAAGTTTTTATATTGGGGATTTACTTTAAAAATAAGAAATAACAGTAGAGAATCCAAATAAACCCAAAATTCAAATGTCTGGATTTCAAGATTTAATTACAGGAATGAATTTATATTGTAAAATCGTTATTTTTGAAAATCATTTCAGAATTTTAAAGTTTGTATTAGAAGAGAAAATTCGAGTTGATCAAAAATGCTTAAAATGTCGATTCACAGTGATCGACGAGGTGTTGATCTTCGGGGTTGAGGCTGAAGCATGATTATAGGTGGGCGATTTCTGGGAAATTAGTTGAAGGGATCAATGTTCATAGTTTTTTATTCTTGCGTCACGGTGATTTAGGGTTTAACCATAGTTTTTTATCAACGATGAACTTCGGGTTCTTGTGTCACCAGTGAGGCGCTGGAAGTGATCGCGACTGGGGGCAAATAGGTTATCGAGGGTGGTGCAGCTCCAAGCGAGGTGGCGAGGTTTCAGATGATCTACGACGACAGTGCGAGATCAATTTAGGCGATGGGGTGTTTCTGGGTTTGGGTTCCAGGTGGAACAAATTAGTTCGATTTCAATTCTTGGTTAAGTTCGTCGATCTGGATGGTTGGTTGAGATGAGGTGATCGTCGTTGATATGTTGACGGTGGCATGGTTGATCGGTGATGGACAGAATGGTGTGCACCTTGCACGTGCATGTTTTTTCTCGTTTTGGGTTGTGTTGGGTTGGGAGCGATGGGTTTTGTCTCGGGTGTTTACTCGGGGTGGAGGAGGAAAGGCTCGGGTTTGATGCCATAACGTTTGCTAGTTTTATATTATACAGAGCTAAAAAGTAGAAGAAGGAAGAACTGGGGGGTACTTGGTAGATTTGCTCGGGTATAACTTCGAGGGAAGATAATATTTTCCCGGGGTTTTTAGAATCCTATCGCGTGTTGGATTTGAGCAGGGAACTGGGTTTAAAATTTAAAAAGAAAATCAAAGTTTCAAGTTTTTAAAAATGTTTATACATACGTAACTTTGATTTTGAAAAGTTTATTTTAGATAAACTTTATAATATTAAAGAATAGTTAAATAATACAAAGAATATTTTGATGGTTAAGTAACTTGTAAAATTTAAGTTAAGTTATTTATTAAAGGAAAAAAATTACTTGAAGTTAATTACTTAATGAAAGTGGTTAAGGATGAATAATTAATGTTTTAAAGATTTATAATCATGTATTTAAAGGCTAATTAATTAGATAAAAGAATTAATGTGATTAATCAATAAAGGTAATTAGTTTGAAAATAATTAATCAATTAAAAGTAAATTTGAAAGCAAATTGTTTTTAAAAGCTTTGATTGAGTAAGAAATGGTTTATCTTAAAGATAAATAGAATTTAATAATTTGGATTCATTAATTTTTTAAGTTAATTAATCAAGTAATAAATGAATGATTAAAAAAAATTACTTAGTGAAAGTAATTAAGAGTAGATAATTAAAGATTAAAGATTGATTAATCAAATATTAAGGGTCAATTACTTCAAACATAATTAACTAATGTGGTTAATTAATTAGGGTAATTAAATTAAGAATAGTCAATTAAGGATAATTAATTATAATTAACATTTAATTAACAATTAAGGATTTATTGATTAACGTAATTAATTAAAGGTTGATTAATAAAAGTAATTAAGATTCAATTAATTACAATTAAGGATTAATTAATTAAGATAATTAATTAAAGGAATGATTAATTAATGAAGGTGGTTAAGAGTTAATCGATTGTAGTTAATGATAATTAATCATTGATTTAAGATTACTAATGAAAGTGAATATGTGTGTAATAAATTTAAAACCACATAATTTATCCATCTTAATTAAAGATGTTTGATTGTTATTGAATACAGTGTGATGGATTGATATATTTGATATACGATGTGATGTCATGTGACGCTTTGTGCCGAGCTGCTATATTTGTGATGAATATACTGTTGTTTGAATATGAAAATCCCTTGATCCGTAGAACAACATTTGAATTTTGATGCGACAGGGAGTCGGATTCCAGTTGGTTATCCGAAATCCACATCGAATAGTAATGGTAAATCTTTGTGATTGATAAATTTACTTTACCTATGAATCTATGAATAAAGATAAGCATTATGGGTTATACCGCTTATCGATATGATTAAATCTTTGATGATGATGCTGTGCACTATTGTGTTGTACCCCTGGACCACACTTATACACACACAAATATGGATTGCACGTGGAAATGAGTTAAGTCACAGATTTTTGAAATTGTTTAAATATTGAATTTTTGAATCCAAAATAGTTTTTGGAATTAGAATTGGAAGCTTTTGAAAATGAATTTTAAAAATAAAATTATTTCGAATAACTCGATTGAGTTTCGAAATTTTAAATAATTTGATTTAAATTTGAATTCAATATTTGAAATTGAATCCTATGATTTGGGAACTAGGGTTTAAAAAAGGTTAGTCAACTTATAAGTGGGTTTATATGGATTTTAAATCATTTTTAAAGTGTTGTTTTGGGACTTTAAATTTAACCCAAGATTTTAACTTGTATAAATAGAATTGGATTTTTCTGAAACGGAAACTGTTTGTTTTCAAAAATAATAAAAGCTTTCACATAAGAATTAAACTTCCAATTTATGTTAAAAGGAACTCAAGTTTGAAATGAAAATAGTTTTCCAAGTTATAGATAAATCCTTGGAAACGTGTTTTGAAAGCTATAAAATAAATCTTTAATTTAAAATTTTAATGAGTTAATCCAATTGAAATGGAAATTGTTTTGAAATCTATGAATAGATCTTTGTGAAACTGGGTGAACTTTGTGAAACAAATCTTCATTTAAAAGATTTGAAATGGTAATTTGTTTAACCATTTAAAAGAAAAGCTTTGGATTTTTAAGTTGTGACTTAACTGAAATCCCATATCTATATGTTTTTAAAGATGGCGCTCATTATTCGGTTTAGCCGGGAGAGGACCTTGTGTGATATAACCCATTTCGAATAGTGATACGATGTTATGGATTGCATTTGAAGACCGGTGTTGAAGACGGGGTGTCTTCGAGAATGATAGGATAACCTGTCGATTGACTCTGCACTGAGTTGCTCCAGTTTTGAGTTCTCCATATGTGATAGGAAGTCCGATCGGGATTGTGGATACCGGGATTTGCAAGGGCTTCTTGGAAGTGCCTTCGGTTCTGTTCGAACCCGGAACAGACTTGTATGGTTGTATGTCCGACATTACACTTTGAGATATTAAACTGATCTCTATCAAATACATTCTGCTTGGTGGCGGAGAATATATTCTCTTAGCTTAATACCCTTCTCTGAGACGTACGAGCTCAGAGGTTATGTAGTTGATATTTATCAATGATGTATTACCAATTTGGTAGTGTGGCATGCTAAGTGCTGCTGTGTGTTGATGATCATTTGTTGATCATTTGTGATCAAAGCATGACTTTTGTATAAAGCGTAGCTTTGTGGAAGAGACTGCATCAGGACCTCACACCCCGGAAATGGTTGAAACAGGAAAGATGCGACAAGGTTATGAGGGTCGCACCCTTTAGGGTGTGTCATTCCCTTCTGGAAAAGGGTGGTATCATGGTATAGAGCCCTGATGCTTCCTCATGTGGATACTGCAGATTTATTACTTTGTGATTGCTTTGTGGTTTAGAGGCGCCTCGGATAAAGGTCCCAATGGACCGAGGGATGGCATGCTCGAGTAGTAGTTACCTAGTTACAGAGGTAACCTAGCCTTGTGTTGGCAGAGATCCGGTTAGGTTCTCGGGACGTCTCGCTAGATGCGATCCCATGGATAGTAGGAAGTTCCTTAGCCTGACCATTTGTTGGAAATCCATTCATCCAATACGTGCCTTGTACGAATTTAGTTGTAGAACCTGCCATCTTCTTATGGTGGCGCCCCACTGTTTGGATGGTAGCTATGGTAGGCATAGTTCGGAAGGTTTATGCTGGCTAGGATTTATATTATACTTTCAAAATGGTTTTCAACACTTTGCACTTATAGTAAAAATATCAAAGAAATTTTCTCGTATCAAGCATATTTGACTATCATAAGGAGAAATCTCCTCCAATTCTGCGTTTGCATTCTGTGTGTGGCGGGAGGCCTTATGGTAGTTTCATTTTCTAAAAAGCATTGGGGATTTCAAAATTTAAAATCTTTTGTTTGTTTTAAAGACCAAATGTTTTTGTTTTCTCATACCAGTCCCACGACTGACCTAGAGTTTATTGTTCCTTTCCTAAACTCTGGGTGCCCACTATTTTCCCACACGGGCAGTCTAGAGTTGGGTTTTTCAGTTGGTCAGGTTTAATAGATTATCTGGAGCTAGTTCAGTCGTTGGATCACGACTGTACTTGCTTATCTTTGTGCATTGTTATTGGGAGTTCGAGCTATTTCTGGATTGGTGCCTTGGAGATGGAGATTATCGACACTGGAGTTCTTCCTTGAAGACTATCTTGGAGATTTTGTTCCACTGCTAGTGTTACCTTTTTTTCCCGCTGCTATTGTCTTGTATCTTACCTCTGATATATATTCATTGTATCATTCAGTTGTATCATATTGTATCAAATGTTATATATATCATATATATTATTCTTTTTCTTCCGCTGTGTTGTACTTAATATGTTATAAGCTCCGGCAAACCAGATTCGACGTTTGGATCTGCAGCATTTGAATACGAGTGTCGTATTCGGTGCGGATTTTCAAAGGTCGAGTCAGGATCGCTACATTTGGTATCAGAGCTGAAGGTTGAAACTTTAGCTCAGGAGTATAACACATTAAGTAACTCATTAGAGATAGGGTGAAGTATACCCTAGAATGAGTATATCCCTAAGATATCCGTTCGAATACCTCAATAAATTCTCTTACTATCCACTGATAGTAAGTATGAGTGCAAGAAGAGGGCGAGATAGGGGACAGGGGAATACCGCTACAAATGGTTAATGCCCTGCGAAAGTAGAAACAACTTTCTCTATCAGTCTCCTTTGATTTGATTTCAAATCCTTTTAATTGCTTAGTGATAGCTCCAGAAAGAAGTTTCGATGTGATGGTGGCCCTACGAATCGTTGTAGAAAATCCTTACTTCGTAACTTCATTGGTTTCTTATCAGCTTTTCGATCTAAACTTTAATTTGGAATTTGAAATTGAATATTTTAAGTAAATTGGAAATGTTAAATTGAGTTAAATTGGTTAATAAAATATAAGGATACATTTGAATTGTATACATAAAACGATATCGATTGAAACCAAAATTGGAAATCTATTGTAATTTCTTGTGTATATCGAAGTCCGAAGAGGGACAGATTGGTATATACTTTGGGGTGTTTCGACCCGAATTTGGAATCCATATTTAGTGTTTGAGAAATCATAAAAGATTAAATCCATCTACCTATCTATTCTCTGGGATCCGATATATTCTACGAACGATTAGTTATCCCTTCGAACTAAAATGCCCTTGCACATTCGTAGACCGGTGGACCCAAATATCTTGTGTAATATTGTAGGAGTTTGTTCTCACATTGTTGATATTCTAATTTGGGTAAACCAAATGCAGAATAATTATTTCGATCTGATTTGATCAATCATTTCTATATCTTTCATCTATTCTTTCTCGTCTTCCTTGCAAATTTCGAGGACGAATTTTTTTTTAAGTGGGGGAATCTGTAGCGATCCCGATTTTTAATTAAATTTAAATTGATAATTAAAGTAAACTTTTGAATAAAATTGTAGGTTAATTTGAATTTTTCAAATTAAAATAGGATATTTTTTTATTTGGATATTGATTTTTTAAATTTAATTGGGGTTTTGAATTTGTATATTTAAAATACCATATAAATAAAAAAGATACATCCTAAAATTTATCAATTAAAGTTAATAGTATATTGAAATTTAATTTGAATATAGATTGAAAGGAAGTCTCAAACAAATAAAATGAATGATAAACTATATATGGATAAAACTCAAAATTGAGTTTAAAAATCTTAAAATAATAAATATGTTAAAATAAAAATCATTTGAATTAAAATTATATATATATAATACCTACCTTCTTTTGAAAAGAAAATAAAAATTCACTTATTAATAAAATTAGTTTTAAAAATCATTTCTTCAAATTGGTATAAGTAGAAGTAATAGACATAAATGGATTTATATTCAAGTGAATTGGAATTTTAAATTAAATTTAAAATAAATGTTTTAAAAATTAATGGCATTTAAAAATATTAAGGAATAATGTATATGGTAAAATATTGGTTAAAAGCAATTTTTCTTTCAACATTGTATATATTTATATGCTAATGAATAAAAGTTACATTCATTTATGAAATAAATATGATATAAAAAAATTTATTTTTTCTTGTAAAAAGAAAGATCACAAATGTAAATAAAGATGCACATGGCAGATAGAGAGAGGTGATTAACAAAATCTAGAGTTATGATATTTCTGACAATTGGCCTTCAATGCAATTGATTTAAATAAAATAATTAAATTAAAAATTACAAAAACCTTTCCATCTCCCCATATGAAATCATGTTTACTTTTCAGCAAATCTGAAAAGTATACGGTAACAAAGATTGGTATCTCAAAAAAACTACAACACCAAATAAAATAGAAAGAATCCAGATCAAGAAAGAAAATGATAAACCTGAAAATAGAAATTTAAAACAAAGAAAAAAAAATCAAGCAAAGCTTTCAACCTGATTCAATGAGCAAAGCAATATAAAGATCAAAGCATCTAAATTCAGTGGTAATCAGAGATCAAAATTCAGATCAGAAAGCAACTTCAACCTGGGATTGCAGATTTATGAAAATACAAAGCTGCAGTTCTTTTGGCCAGAGCAATGCAAGAATCTCTCAAATGGATTAAGTAAAATTCTTTTAAAAGAATAGAATTTTATGTTAAGAATCGAAAAATAAAACAAAGATTTAAACAACTTTGTCAATTAATTGCAGGAAAACAAATCATGGGCAAGGCAAATTTGTTTCTGTTTTCAAATGCAGGAATTCCTCTGTTATATATGTATGTATGTATGTATGTATGTATGTATGTATGTATGTATGTATGTATGTATGTATGTATGTATGTATAATTTCAAACCTGTAAGCAATTTAATTTTTCTTTTGTATTGAATGAATTAAGAACAACAAAGAGTAAATAGAAATCTGCATTTACAATTTACAGATCTAAAACCCAAGATTTAAAGAAGAAAAAAAAGATGCAGACCTTCATCTATCTTTGAAACTGTCAGGAAAAACATTTTTGTTTCTGGAAAAAAAATGTGGGCAAATTTTCAACCTTTAATCTTTTGATACTGTGTGCATGTGGTTGTCTAGATGTATTCACTTGAATAAAATTGAATTAGGCTGTATATATAGAATGCATGTCTGGGTGTATGTATATATACCTATGCTCTGTTGTTTTACAGGTTACAACCCTAAGATAAAAATCAAATTGCTCTTCATTTATTTTGTTTTAGGTTACAATTTCTAAAGGAAAGATGATGGAAATGGTATAACATCAATGTTAAAATTAAATTCAAGTTTTTATATTGGGGATTTACTTTAAAAATAAGAAATAACAGTAGGGAATCCAAATAAACCCAAAATTCAAATGTCTGGATTTCGAGATTTAATTACAGGAATGAATTTGTATTATAAAATCGTGATTTTTGAAAATCATTTCAGGATTTTAAAGTTTGTATTGGAAGAGAAAATTCGATTTGATCAAAAGTGCTTAAAACGTCGATTCACAATGATCGACGAGCTGTTGATCTTCGGGGTTGAGGCTGAAGCATGATTATAGGTGGGCGATTTTAGGGAAATTAGTTGAAGGGATCAATGTTCATCACAGTGGCGTCTGGACGGTGATTTAGGGTTTAACAATAGTTTTTTTTATCAATGATGATCTACGGGTTCGTGTGTCACCGGTGAGGCGCTGGAAGTGATCTCGACCAGGGGGAAATAGGGTATCGAGGGTGGCGCAGCTCCAGACGAGGTAGCGAGGTTTCAGATGATCTAGGCGATGGTGCGGGATCAATTTAGGCGATGGGGTGTTTCTGTGTTTGGGTTCTAGGTGGAACAAATTAGTTCGATTTTAATTCTTGGTTAAGTTCGTTGATTTGGATGGTTGGTTGAGATGAGGTGATCGTCGTTGATATGTTGACGGTGGCACGGTTGATCGGTGATGGACGGAATGGTGTGCACCTTGCACGTGCACGTTTTTTTGTCGTCTTTGTGTTGTGTTGGGTTGGGAGCAATGGGTTTTGTCTCGAGTGCCTACTCGGGGTGGAGGAGGAAAGGCTCGGGTTTGATGCCGTGACGTTTGCTAGTTTTATTTTATACAGAGTTAAAAAGTAGAAGAAGGAAGGACTGGGGGGTACTTGGTAGATTTGCTCGGGTGTAACTTCGAGGGAAGATGGTATTTGCCTTAGGTTTTTAGAATCCTGTCGCGTGTTGGATTTGAGCAGGGAACTGGGTTTAAAATTTAAAAAGCAAATCAAAGTTTCAAGTTTTTAAAAATGTTTTATACATACATAACTTTGATTTTGAAAATTTTATTTTAAATAAACTTTATAATATTAAAGAATAGTTAATTAATATGAAGAATATTTTGATGGTTAAGTAACTTTTAAATTTTAAGTTAAGTTTATTTATTAAAGGAAAATAAATTACTTGAAGTTACTTACTTAATGAAAGTGATTAAGGATGAATAACTAATGCTTTAAAGATTTATAATCAAGTATTTAACGGCTAATTAGTTAGATAGAATAATTAATGTGTTTAATTAATAAAGGTAACTAATTTGAAAATAATTAATCAATTAAAAGTAAATTTGAAAGCAAATTGTTTGTCAAAGCTTTGATTAAGTAAGAAATGGTTTATCTTAAAGATAAATAGAATTTATATGATTTGGATTCATTAAATTTTTAAGTTAATTAATCAAGTAATAGATGAATGATTAAAAAAATTACTCACTGAAAGTATTTAAGAGTAGATAATTAAAGATTAAGATTGATTAATCAAATATTAAGGGTTAATTACTTCAAACGTAATTAATTAATATGGTTAATTAATTAGGATAATTAAATTAAGAATAATCAATTAAGGATAATTAATTATAATTAAGATTTAATTAATAATTAAGGATTTATTGGTTATAATTAAAGGTTGATTAATAAAAGTAATTAAGATTCAATTAATTACAATTAAGGGTTAATTAATTAAGATAATTAATTAAAGGAATGATTAATTAATGAAGGTGGTTAAGACTTAATCGATTGTAGTTAATGATAATTAATCATTGATTTAAGATTACTAATGAAAGTGATTATGTGTGTAATAAATTTAAAACCACACGATTTATCCATCTTAATTAGAGATGTTTGATTGTTATTGAATACTGTGTGATGAATTGATATATTTGATATGCCATGTGATGCCATGTGATGCTTTATGCTGAGCTGCTATATTTGTGATGAATATACTGTTGTATGAATATGAAAACCCCTTGACCCGTAGAACAACATTTGAATTTCGATGCGACAGGGAGTCGGATTCCAGTTGGTTATCCGAAATCCACATCGAATAGTAATGGTAAATCTTTGTGACTGATAAATTTATTTTACCTATGAATCCGTGAATAAAGATAAGCGTTATGGGTTATACCGCTTATCGATATGATTGAATCTGTGATGATGATTTTGTGCATTATTGTGTTGTATCCCTGGACCACACTAATATACTCACAAATATGGATTGCACGTGGAAATGGGTTAAGTCATAGATTTTTGAAATTGTTTTAAAATTGAATTTTTGAATCAAAATACTTTTTGGAATTAGAATTGGAAGCTTTTGAAAATGAATTTCAAAAATAAAAGTTATTTTGAATAACTCGATTAAGTTTTGAAATTTTAAATAATTTGATTTAAATTTGAATTCAATATTTGAAATTGAATCCTATGATTTGGGAACTAGGGCTTAAAAAGGTTAGTCAACTTATAAATGGGTTTATATGGATTTTAAATCATTTTTAAAGTGTTGTTTTGGGACTTTAAATTTAACCCAAGATTTTAACTTGTATAAATAGAATTAGATATTTTTGAAACGAAAACGGTTTGTTTTCAAAAATAATAAAAGCTTTCACATAAGAATTAAACTTCCAATTTATGTTAAAAAGAATTCAAGTTTGAAATGAAAATAATTTTCCAAGTTATAGATAAATCCTTGGAAACGTGTTTTGAAAGCTATAAATTAAATCTTTAATTTAAAGATTTAATGAGTTAATCCAATTGAAATGGAAATTGTTTTGAAATCTATGAATAGATCTTTGTGAAACTGGGTGAACTTTGTGAAACAAATCTTCATTTAAAAGATTTGAAATGGTAATTTGTTTAACCATTTAAAAGAAAAGCTTTGGATTTTTAAGTAGTGACTTAAATAAAATCCCATATCCATATGTTTTTAAATATGGCGCTCATTATTTTGTTTAGCGGGGAGAGGACCTTGTGTCATATAACCCATTCCGAATAGTGATACGACGTTATGGATTGCATTTGAAGACCGGTGTTGAAGACCGGGTGTCTTCGAGAACGATTGGATAACCTTTCGATTGACTCTGCACTGAGTTGCTCCGGTATAGAGTTCTCCATATGTGAAGGGAAGTCCGATCGGGATTGTGGATACCCGAATTTGCAAGGGCTTCTTCGGAAGTGCCTTCGGTTCTGTTCGAACTCGGAAAAGACTTGTATGGTTGTATGTCCGACATTACACTTTGAGATATTAAACTGATCTCTATCAAATACATTTCTGCTTGGTGGCGAAGAATATATTCTCTTAGCTTAACACCCTTCCCTAAGACGTACGAGCTCAGAGGTTATGTAGTTGATATTTATCGGTGATGTATTCCCAATTTGGTAGTGTGGCATGCTAAGTGCTCCTGTGTATTGATGATCATTTGTGATCAAAACATGGCTTTTGTATAAAGCGTAGCTTTGTGGACGATACTGCATCAGGACCTCACACCCCGGAAATGGTCGAAACAGGAAAGATATCGCAAGGTTATGAGGGTCGCGCCTTTTAGGGTGTGTCATTCCCTTCTGGAAAAGGGTGGTATCATGGTATGGAGCCCAGATGCTTACTCATGTGGATACTGCAGATCTATTACTTTGTAGTTTAGAGGCGCCTCGGTAAAGGTCCCAAAGGATCGGGGATGGCATGCTCGAGTAGTAGTTACCTAGTTACAGAGGTAACCCGGCCTTGTGTTGGCAGAGATCCGGTTAGGTTCTCGGGAACGTCCCGCCAGAGGCGATCCCATGGACAGTAGGAAGTTCCTTAGCCTGACCATTTGTTGGAAATCCATTCATCCAATATGCGCCTTGTGCGGTTTTAGTTGTAGAACCTGCCATCCACTTATAGTGGCGCACCACTGTTTGGATGGTAGCTATAGTAGGCATAGTTCGGAATGTCTATGCTGGCTAGGATTTATATTATACTTTCGAAATGGTTTTCCACACTTTGCACTTATAGTAATAATATCAAAGAAATTTTCGTGTATCAAGCATATTTGACTATCATAAGGAGAAATCTCCTGCAATTCTGCGTTTGCATTGTGTGTGTGGCGGGAGGCCTTATGGTAGTTTCATTTTCTAAAAAGCATTACAGATTTCAAAATTTAAAATCTTTTGTCTATTTTAAAGATCAAATGTTTTTGTTTGCTCATACCAGTCCCACGACTAACCTGGAGTTTATTGTTCCTTTCCTAAACTCTGGGTGCCCACTATTTTCCCACATTGGCAGTCTAGAGTTGGGTTTTTCAGATAGTCAAGTTTAATAGATTATCTGGAGCTAGTTCAGTCGTTGGATCACGACTGTACTTTCTTATCTTTGTGCATTGTTATTGGGAGTTCGAGCTATTTCTGGATTGGTGCCTTGGAGATGGAGATTACCGACACTGGAGTTCTTCCTTGAAGACTATCTTGGAGATTTTGTTCCACTGCTAGTGTTGCCTTTTCTTTCCGCTGCTATTGCCTTGTATCTTACCTCTGATGTATATTCACTGTATCATTCAGTTGTATCGTATTGTATCAAATGTTATATATATCATATGTATTATTCTTTTTCTTCCGCTGTGTTGTACTTAATGTGTCATAAGCTCCGGCGTACCAGATTCGACGTTTGGATCTACGGAATTTGAATACGAGTGTCGTATTCGATGCCATTTTCGAAGGTCGAGTCAGGATTGCTACATATTGTTTAAGCTATGATTACTCAAAAAGATCTTTATTTTTTACAATAATCTACAACAAAGGTGGTATGCGTTTTACCTTTTTTTCTTTCCTTCTTTCTTTCTTTCTTATAAAAACAGGAAAAAAAGAAAGAAGCATGTTGGTGCCTAATCAACTTTGCGGCCCGATGATTGAATGACTAAAAGAATATTTACTTTCCTGTTCAATTGTGGTTGGTTGTAGTATACGAACTGCATTTCTTTCGGGGCGGTTAGTCTTAAAGTTGATTGGTAATAACTTCGAAGGAATAATTACACTTTAGAATCTTTAATTCTACTTATTGGAAAAAAGGCCTTTTCCAATAACATATACATGTTAAATTCTGTAGAACCATAATGTTTGGTATCCTCTTGGTATGGTTATCTACTATTTTGACATAATTAAGTTCTTTGAAGTGAACTGTGAAGCGTGAACACAGTATCATTTCATCAGAAAGGAGAGAGTATAAAGCTGATCATGGTTGTGAGACTTTTTTTCCCTTAACATGCTTTAAAAATTACATATTTATTTGTGTGAACCACTACATTAGTAAGCCACTTGTCAATTTTAATGTAATCCTTATGGGATTGCACACTTGACAATTATTATATATTATCTTTCATAACAAGGTGTATGTAATTGTTCAGTTGTTTCTTGAATGTGTCTATTCCTCTCTATCAGCTATGAACCAGATTGAAATCATGAAGGTAGTATAGTACTAGCAAAATGATGGAAATATTATTGTAAACTTTAATGTTGTATCATATTTTTTTTGTATACAACCATTGATATATTATTGCAAAATGACATTGAAACATTCATGTGGAATAAATAGGTACAGTGTACATGTAGTAATACGAATGTATCCATGTACACTGTAATATGATATGCATGCTCACAATTTTTATGTGTTTATAAATATACATGCTTACTTTGTTTTTTGGTTTCCAAATTGGTATAGGGAAGATTTAAGTTGGATGAGGAATGGAAAAAGGTCCCTATATTTTAGAAAATGGGATGTATCTTTAGGTTCTCAAAATGTAGAATAGTTAATCAGTTAGCAAAAGAAAAGTCTAAGGAGGAAAGATCTCGACTGAAGCCGGATAATATCGGAAGTATGATGGAGTGGAAGATTTTATCAGCTTGAATACTAGTTCAAAATTCAAGGTAAATTACATATAATTGGTCCCTTTTTTAATGAATGAATTAACTATTTAATGTGATTTATTTTTTTTCATTTCAGATAAAAAGTGACATATACAAAGCTCTTAGGAACAAGCAAGTGCCAGACACGTGCAACCGTAAGGGAATGGCTCGTTTAGCTGTAGATATGGTGAGAATTTTTCTTCAAATATCTGTACTTGTCATGTCATCTGTTCCTATAGTTATGACAATCGTTCTATTCAATTTTTATTATTATAGAAAAAAGAGAGTTCCAGTCCCTCTTCCATTTCTAGAGCTCATATTTGGATTAGATCTCGCACTCAAAAAGATGACGAACCAGTGAGCTTGTCCGTTAAAGATACAGTTGTACGTGTTTTTGTTTCAGTTTGATTGTTATCAAATCACTTTTGACTGTAATAATTTTTGAAATTATAATACATTTACTATTTATAGGAAAAAAATTAAAAGAACTAAGAGTGAATCGCAATCCAGCTCTAAAAATCACGTGAGGGAAGACGATTTTTCAGTAGTATTGGGACAAGATACACCTGGATGATTAAGAGGAATGGGAAGAAGTATGACCTACACCAAGCTTATTGTGTCATAAGCTAATCAAAAACAAACAAACCAGCTTCAAAATAGAGTTAACGATTTAGAGAAGATGGTTCAAATGCTACAAAATTAGGTAGGATTTATGCTCAAATAGAAGTACTTATGCTCTTTCAGTTAGTTTTTAACTGTACACGTTCTGCATGCTATTTATGTGTTCAATATTTTCAACCTTAATCGGTGGTTTGATACAAATTTGGTACATCATGGTTAGTCCGTATATCTGTAGTTGATCTATGATTCACCTGAAGCATATGTTAAGTAATGTTCATTTTAAGTTTGGTACATGTTTAATAAAAAACGTACTTCAAAGCATTGAATTCATCTTCAATAATATAGAGACTTATCTGATCCTTGGTCCAATTTTGCACTTTCTTTTCAATTTCCACTTCTTTATTATGCTTTTTTGTTTCCACTATTATGTACTTATTTATTATTTCCTTAAATGAATGTACACAGCTAATGCAACAACCAAGAAGGAACGAAGATGAGAATGCATCTCAAGTGGTAAAAGTTATATATTCGTGTGATGTCATTTGAATTTGGATTTTTAGTTAAGTACTTAGCATTATTGTTTTTGATTAATTTTAGAACAAGTATGACAAAACAACAACCAAATATGAATTATTGGATTGGACTGGGATGGATGAAATAGTTACTGAAGGAAGAGTTCTTTCAACTAACCCGAAAGAGCTTGTACATAACATTCCTCTTGGATTGAAAGCCATGAAAATTTTAATAGTTATCCCAAAGAAATTGGATGCTTTTTTATGGAGGTCCACATCTAGGATTCTCTCACTTATTGGAGAAGCTAAGGATGAGATAGTGGCATGGCCAGCAGATAGAGTTGTTTGGCACATGATGATTTACTTTAAAAAAGTTGACATTATGGTAAATTTATTTATTTATTTATTTTCCACTTTCATGATTTGATATACAAAATTTATACTTTATTTTGTTTTCATATGTACTAATTTTTTTTATAGAGTATTAGTAGCGGTACAGATATCAAATGCAAGCAGTACGATTGGACTGGAAGTAAAGAATTAGTTGCTGAAGGAAGGTTTTACTCTAGTGATCCAAGTATGCTTGTGAATAATATTCCTCTTGGACCATCTGCCGTGCTTGTTTTGATTGAGGAGGCTAAAATATCAAAAGCATTCTTGTGGAGACCACTAGATGGTATTATGTTGGAGAAGCTATTGGTAACAAAATAGCTTGGCCAAAAATAAATGTAGTTGTTGAGAGTGTTAATGGTACAACATCCACTCGTATGACAAATGTTGTATTATCTCCTACGGTAATGTGTATAATTTATGTATTGATATATTCAAACATATGCATTGACTATCTTTTATTTTTAGGATCACTTCTATTTCCAAAACTGATTTAAAAGGTATCATTTGTTTCATGGCAGAGCACAAATTCCAAGACAGATATTAAATGCAAGTTGATCGGCGTTCATGGAGCCAAAGAAGTAATTGCCGAAGGGCGCGTGTCTTCAACCGACCCTAAAGCATTCGCCCATTTTGTTCCACTAGGTGAAAATGCAGTCAAAGTTTGGGTTGATGTCATTAAAGTTCCAAACGCACCTTTGTGGCGACCTACTTCTTATTTTGAGTTTATCGAAGATGCTCTTTGTTCTACTATAGCCTGGCCTTCCGCAAATATTATAACCGAATCAATTTCAAGTAAGTATGAATTATCTTTTTTCTCTTGCAATATAATTTATTATTCTTATATCTACTACTTAGAATATAATTTTCATGGATTGATGTTATAAAACTTCAAAGTAAAATGAACTTAAAGTGTATTGCAAATCAGTGATTAATGGAGGATGTGACGGACATGAGATGACTCAAAAATTAAAAAAATGTATACACTGAAGTGGTAGCAGTGGGTTGTGAATAGAAAATCAAATGTAAACCGAAAATGCAAATCATTTAGGGATTTGCAATTGTTATGTGAATGAAATTCCAACTCAACCGCAAACTAAAATGAAACCAATTTTTTGTATGAAATGTAATTATATCAAAAAAATGAAATGCAAATTCAAATGAACATAAAATGTAGTGTAATGCATTAAAACTGTAACATAAAATAGGAAACAACAAATGCAATGTAAATTGAAAACAGAGGTGGTAAAAAGTAGTGCGAATTGTACCAGTAATTTTTTTTTAATGAAAACTATAAATACAATGTATAGATAATGGCTAGTGAGATGATTGTGGTAGAGCATAGAGATTGTATGGGTAATGGGAGGTGATTGTACGGGTTAGTGATTTGTTAAGGCTGTTGAACAATTGGAGAGGGAATGGAGTGTGCATTGAATCCGTTGATTTTAGGAGAATCAAAAAGGATTATTGAATTTTGAATCTACACCAACTTCTTTTTTTTAGGTAGAATACATGAAATTTATTTATTTACTGACAAATACTATTATTATAGCAATTGGGTAATCTTGACATTTAGATGAAATTAAATTTGTCATGGATTGCTAATTATTAAATGATTTAAATGTATCAATATGAAATATTAATTAAACTTTTTGATGAAATAACAAGAGCAATATATTTTAGTTAAGTGTGTATGTTCTTCCAAAACTAGTATGGTTTGTCGATAGTAACTTAGCTATCAACAAAACATTTTTTGCGTAGTTGTTTCAAACCCATTTTGTGCTTTACGGCCTCAGTAGTTAGAGTTTGATTTCTGCTGAAATCTCTAAAATAAAAAAGAAAAAAGAAAAAAATATAAAAGTAGGAAAAAAAGAACTTAATTCATACAGTCCAGAATTGTTGTAGGCCCATCTTTAACTAAAAAAAGGCTTGATGGTGATTGGAAGGATCTATAGTGGGGCATGGTGTAGGAAGACAAAATTAAAACAGGAACATTGATGATTTCAGACTTAAATATGGAAATCTAAATGAGGATGGAAAGGATCATGAGAGCAGCAGCAGTATCATTGTTCGGACTTGGAATCGCTGGTGTTTCTAATTTATGGACTAAACGCAATTCCATTAAAATGTTGCTGGTTGTTTATAGGCTGTTACCCAGTGGCTTGACCGGGTAACCAAAGGCTTGAGGTAGAAGGCTCGTTCGGCCTAAAGGGCCGCTCGGCACGGCTACGTAGTCCGGCATTCAGCCTCGTTCGGCAGAGAGACCTCGTTCGACATTTAGCACCGTTCGGTATCCAGGCTTCGCTCGGCATCATAAGTTCGTTCGGCACAAATCCCCAATCGGCATGGCAGAGTCCTTCGGCAATCAATCTCGCCCGGCATGAAGCTCGTTCGGCATTCAGCCACGACCCGCATTCCAGGGTCGTTCGACATTCAATCTTGACCGGCATGAAGCTCGTTCAGCATTCGGCCACGGCCAGCATTCCGACTTCGTTTGGCATTCAATCTCGACCGGCATGAAGCACGTTCGGCATTCGGCCTCGACCGGCATTCCAGCCTCGATTGGCATTCCAGCCTCGTTCGGCATTCCAGGCTCGATTGGCATTCCAGCCACGACCAGCATCGGATCTCGTTCGGCCTGTACATTTCACTCAACATACCGCCCCATTTGGCATAAAGGTAACGTTCGGCATTTGTGGCTCGACACACAGAAGTCACTCACCACGGGCCGAGGTATCTTGCTCCTAGGCCCATCAAGGAAGTCTAACCCATCTTCATCTATAAATAGAGAGGCAGGGGCACAGTGAAAGTGACCTTTTTTCGAGAACACCGGGGAGACTTTGCCGCATTCAAGACTCATTCAATACTTATCTTCTTTGCTTAACAATTGTAATCAAGTAGTTGGTGTACGGATTGTATCTGTAATCGATTATTGAGAAAAGCAAAAAAGATTAATCTCAAAGCGGACGCAGGCAGTTACGTCGAACCACTATAAATCTGGTGTTCTTATTTCTTGCGTTTAATTTAGCATATTATTCTCTGTTTAAATTTACTTTCTTCATTAATCTCTCTACACAATCTCTCTTAAGGGTGTTAGTGACCAATTCTGATGCTAACATTTTGGTGCTTTCATTGAGAATCAAATTCTCAGGCCGATAGGATCTACTTTGTAGCTACTAGATTGAAAAATCCCCCCGAAGGAGATCCGACTTATTCATAGGATGCCCGTTGAATCTATTCAGATTTTCGACCGACGACTCTACTATGGGAAGACCACATACCCGATCAGCCTCTCACGATGCGAACATCCACGATACTGCTAGTGTGCAACAAGTTGGGCCCAGCAACCAGCAAGCAATTCAGAGCGCAGAACCCTCCACCCAAAATCAAACGGAAGTCATTACCCGAACAGAGTTCAACGACTTAATGAGAGAACTTAGGGAAAGTAGAAGGCAACTTGCTAAGCAGATTCAAGCTAACGCTAATCTTATGACTCAGCTTACTCAGCAGCAACATCAGAATGCTGGAGGTAGCCCTGCTCCTTATTCTTCATCTGATAGCTCGACCTCAGCTGATGAACCTCCTAGGCATAGACGCCGTAAGACTGAAGTTGCATAGACGGGTGCCACTGATCGATCCGCTAGGGGTCAGGCACGTGAGGAGACCAGACGGCTGGCTCATCAAGACCCTAATGAAGCTGGCCTTCAGGATGTACGTTTGGCTGATCGCCAACAAGGGGGGAATCAACCTGCATGGTCCCATGGAATGGAACCCTACCTTCCACCCTCCATACAAACTCCAGATTTATCAGCCATGATCAGGAAATTAATGAGAGAGAACCGAGGCTTGACCAATGAAGATTGGGGAGTGTCGAGGAGTCATACTCCCTTCACAAATACCATTCTACAGACTGAGTATCCCAGAAAATTCAGTATGCCGACTATCCCAGCCTACGAAGGGAAGACTGACCCTAGGCAACACGTGATAAGGTATGAATGGATGATGGATTCTGCAAGGGCGAATGATGCGACCAAGTGTAGGTGCTTCCCAATCACTTTGTCCGAAATTGCCACCATGTGGTTTACTCGACTTCCTCCACGGTCTATATCCAGCTTCAACGAGTTGGAAATGAAGTTTGTTGAACAATTCATGATACATGCTACTCGTCCAAAGGACGTGATGTCCTTATCAAGCGTAATCTAGGCTCCCAGAGAGTCTTTGAAAGCATACTTGCAGAGATTTCATGTTGCCGCCACTGAAGTTAGCAACCCTAACGACTACGCAATTTTGATGGCAGTAGTGCGAGGTGTAGATCCAGACTCGGAGTTTGGAGATTGGTTGGCGGGAAAGCCCACGTCTACGTTGGAGCGATTCTATTCCAAAGCTCACCAGTTCATAAGGAGGGAGAAAGCTCGATGGACAAGACGAGATAAAGCACCAGGGCCTGTTCAGGAGAGTGTGAAAAGTAACATCGCCGTGAAGCAATCCGGCGACAGTTCGAAAAAAGTTCAAGTCAAGGTCCAGAACAAGCCTGGGCAGTTTAAAGGATCCGGAGGTGGAAATCCCGGAAAGAAAAGAGAGACAGGGAAGTAGAAATCGAGGATTCCAACCTACAATGAATACACCCCCCCCCCCGAATACGTCTGTTGAAAATATTTACTTTTCTACCTGTAACACCTTTCAAGACAGAAAGTCGCGCCCAAAGGAGTCCATAGAGGAACAGAAACAGATGAGGAAGTACTGTTGCTTCCATGAGACCTACGGCATAATATTGAGGAGTGTAGACACCTCCATGACACCATAGAAAGGTCAATCAAGCAAAACAGTTGTAGGAGTTTGTTAAGAACCCACCGGAGGGTAGGCAAGGAACGTCATGACCCCAAACGCAGGCCGACTCCGCGCCACCCTGAGGAACCTGCCCGGACCGTGGGTAGGTTGATCATAAACACTATAGTCGGAGGACCTCATCCTATAGACAAGAATTGGCAGGAGATGGAACGATATGCTACCTCCTTGAGGCATGCGAATTATGAATGTTGTTCGAATGTGGAAGATGGAACTCCCGCAAAAGAGCAACGCATGATGACAGACGATATAGTGTTTAGGAGTCGAGATGCAGATAAGGTGGAGGGTCTTACTATCGACCCGATGGTCATATCTACGACGATTGGGCCAGCTTACGTCAAAAGGATTTTGATTGATTGTGGAAGCTCTGTCAACATCATCTTCAAGAAGGCTTATGACCAAATAAAGATGGAGACAAAAGATTTAAAACCATGCAAAGCTTGTATCCACGGCTTTAATGGTGCCACAACCGACGCAATGGGGTATATTGAGTTACCAGTTGAACTGGGAGAAGATGAGCGTAGGAGAGTGCGAATCATACCATTCATAGTAATGGATGTTAACTCTCCATACAATGTATTTCTAGGTCGTCCGACCCTAGCAGAATTTAGGGCAGTCTTGGCCCCGTGGTGTTTGACATTAAAATTTCCGACAGACAAAGGAGTCGGCGTAATACATGGAGATCAGGCGGCCGGTCGCGCATGTTATGTGGCAGAGCTGAGAGAGGCTCGGCGGAGAGAAAAGGGGAAGGTTGCAGACAGCTCCATCCGCATCCGAAACACTGACAATTGACAAGTAGCGCCCGAGCCCTGGCTCGGGCAACATTCTCGGATCTACAGAGACATAGATCCGAGAGATGATGATGGGGGACCCAGAGAAGTGAATGCAGCACCGGCTGAGCTAATGATTGAAATTTCAGTCAGCCGGAATGACCCGTTACAAGTTCTTAAGATTGGATCGCAACTCAACCCGCCATTGGCCGAGCATCTTACTGATTTCCTCCGAGCAAATCTAGACGTTTTCGGTTGGACACATTCTAATATGTGCGGAATTTCTCCCGCCATTGCAAGTCATATGTTGAACATAGACCCGAAGTATGTCCCAGTAAAACAGAAACGGAGAGGCATGGACCCAGAGAGGTCCGCTGCTCTCAAAGAGGAAGTGGACACGAAGCTAATGGGTTCGTCCGCGACGCCCTCTACCCCGAATGGGTATCTAACCCTGTGCTGGTAAGAAAAGCGAATGGGAAATGGAGAACTTACGTTGATTATTCTGATTTAAACAAAGCATGCCCGAAGGGTAGTTTCTCCTTACCTAAGATCGACCAGCTGGTCGATTCAATAGCCAGACACGAGCTACTGTTATTTATGGATGCGTGCCTAGGATACAATCAAATCCTAATGCACATTCTAGACCAAGAACACACCAGTTTCGTCACAGACGTTGGGTTGTATTGCTACGTAGTGATTCCCTTCGGATTGAAAAATGCTGGAGCGACTTATCAACGTTAAATGAACCGAATATTTAAAGATCAGATCGGTAGAACAATGGAAGTCTATGTGGATGACATGCTCGTGAAGTCACGATGATCAAATGACCACAGTCGAGACTTAGCAGAGATGTTTGATAAACTTAGGCATTATGGGATGAAGATCAACCCTTTAAAGTGTTCTTTTGGCATTGCATCAGGGAAGTTCTTGGGTTTCATTGTGAACGCACGTGGAATTGAAGCTAACCCAGAAAAGATTCAGGCTATTCGGGACATACAAGTGCCCAGAATTATAAAGCAAGTACAAAGCTCGAACGCAAAAGGTGGTCGCGCTGAGTCGATTCATATCCAGAGCCACGGATAAGTGAATTCCTTTCTTTGATGTGAAAAAGAAAGGAAAGAGGAATTTCGAGTGGACGTCTAACTCTGAGGAAGCATTCCGAGCTCTGGTTAGACATCTTGAAAGTCCCCCGGTGCTATCAAAACTAATTGACCATGAAATGTTGTATGTATACCTAGCTGTATCCCAGCATGCTATCAGTACGGCTTTGGTTCGCGAGGAGGACCGAGTTCAAAAGCCAGTATATTATGTCAGTAAACGTTTGACAGAGGCAGAAAGAAATTATTCCAGGATTGAGAAACTAGCTTATTTCTTGGTGATTGCATCATGCAAGTTTCGCCCATACTTCCAAGCATACTCGACTAGTGTTTACACTGATCAACCCTTGCGATAGGTACTCCAACGGCCAGAAACTTCTAGAAGGATGTTAAAATGGAATATCGAGTTGAGACAGTTCTATATTACCTACCTGCCATGAAGGGCCGTACAGGGGCAAGCGCTAGCAGATTTCATTGCTGAATTCACCATGACAAACGAATCAAACGGCCATAATGTCATACCTTCCGGTCGATGGAAGACGTACACCGATGGGGCATCTAACGACAGTTGTTCGGGGGTTGGCATAGTTCTTGTGACTCCTAAAAATCGATGGTTTTGCTACGCTTTGAAGCTTGAATTCACAGCAACGAATAACGAAGCCGAGAATGAAGCATTGATCGCCGGCTTGAGACTTATCAAAGAGCTTGGAGTAAAATCGGTTGAAGTCTTTTGCGACTCACAACTGGTAGTGTACCAAGTGCGAGGAGACTATCAAGCAAAGGGGCAGAGACTTGCCCCATATTTGGTCCGGGTTCAAGAGGTGCTAGCGAATCTCGAGTATTATGATATTTCACATGTCCCACATGAGCAAAACAGAGCAGCGGATTCATCGACAAAATTTGCAAGCACTAGCGATGCGCAGCAGATGGGATTGTTTCCCTTTGAAACGTTACATGTTCCAAGCATAAATATGATGGAGGTAGATTTCATGTTAGAAACAGAAATCAAGAAGGAATCATGGATGACCCCATTCAAGCAGTACTTGTTACATAGGGTCGTGCCCGAAAGAAGGAGCGAAAGACGACAAGTCATTCGTAAGGCTTCACGTTATGTAATGCAAGATGGGGTAATTTATCGGAGGAGATTCTCGACCTCCTTACTCTGGTGCATTGCCCATTATGAGATAAAATGAGTCCTGAAGGAAGTCCATGAAGGTGAAAGTGGTGACCATACCAAAGGGCAGACGTTAGCGAAGAAAATCCTCTGCTATGGATACTATTGGCCGACTGTAAATCGAGATGTCGCAGACTATGTGAGAAGATGTGACAAATGTTAGAAATATGCAAAAATCCCAAGAGCTCTGCCAACGGAACTCACACAAATGATTAGTCCCTGGCCATTTGCAATGTGGGGGATCGATATAGTCGGTTCCTTACCCATATCCAAAGGTGGTGCGAAATACGCGATAGTGTCGGTCGATTACTTTACCAAGTGGGCAAAAACGGAGCCTTTAGCCACTATCACCACAAAAAAGGTCATTAATTTCGTTGTACGAAATATTATATGCCGTTTGGGCCTTCCACGAACCATCATTACAAACAACGGAACTCAATTCGAAAGCAAAGAGTTCAAGTAATTTTTCCAAAAATATGGTATTGAGAAAAAAATTGCAGCAGTTGCTCATCTGAAAGCCAATGGACAAGTGGAAGTCGTGAACAAAATAATCAAATCCATATTGAAAAACCGTTTGGAAAAGGCTAGAGGCAAGTGGGTGGATAAGCTTCCAACAACGCTTTGGGATTATAGAACCACCCACAAGTCCGCGACTGGCCATACTCCATTCACATTGGCATATGGCATGGAAGCTGTTATACCCGTAAAATTTGAAGTTCCATCACATCGGTTAACTTATTATGACCCTGAGTCAAATCAATATCTTTTGCTGGAATCATTGGACTTCATTGATGAAAAGTACGAAGAAGCTAATTAAAGAACGACTGCATACAGACACCGAGTCTCTCGATATTATAATGAAAAAGTCCGACCGAGAATCTTTGGTGTGGGTGATCTCATTTTGAAACGAGTTTTCCCAGTTCCATCACATTGAGCCCCGCATGGGAAGGTCCATACGTCATTGAACAGAAGCTTGGAGAAGGAACTTTCAAACTAGCGACCGTTGATGGTGCGACACTCCCCCGAGCCTGAAATAGTGAGCATTTGCGGCATTCTTATACTTAGTTCATTTCTTTCATATTTTAGTTGCAATTACTTCCAACAAGTTTTTATTCCTAGTTTGCGGCATGTAATAAGACAATTTAGCTTGTTTGCATTAATAAAGGCTTGAAGCCATTTTCTCCATGAACTGCCGATGTTCCTGTGTATGATAACGCTGTAACGAATAGTTAAGAGATACATTATTATGTCTGACGTACGAACGCGCACGAGCACTCAAAATCTTCAAGTCCCCGGAGTGCGGACTGGAGTACTCTGAGTCCCCAGAGTGTGGACTAGAGTATAAACGACTGAAAATCTCAAAGTCCCCAGGGTGTGGACTGGAGTACTCCGAGTCCCTAGAGTGCAGAACAGAGTATAAACGACTTAAAATCTCCAAGTCCCCGGAGTGCGGACTGGAGTACTCTGAGTCCTCATAGTGCGGAACAAAGTATAAACGACTTAAAATCTCCAAGTCCCCGGAGTGCGGACTAGAGTACTCTGAGTCTCCAGAGTGCGGACCAGAGTATAAAGGACTTAAAATCTCCAACGTCCCCAGAGTGCGAACTGGAGTACTCTGAGTCCCCAGAGTGTGGACCAGAGTATAAATGACTTAAAATCTCCAAGTCCCCGGAGTGCGGGCTAGAGTACTCTAAGTCCCCAGAGTGTGCATCAGATTATAAACGACTTAAAATCTCTAAGTCCCTGGAGTGCGGAATGGAGTACTCTGAGTCCCCAGAATGCAGACCAGAGTATAAACGACTTAAAATCTCCAAGTCCCCGGAGTGCGGGCTGGAGTACTCTAAGTCCTCAGAGTGCGGACCGGAATATAAACGACTCAAAATCTCCAAGTCCCCGGAGTGCGGACTGGAGTACTATGAGTCCCTAGAGTGCGAACCGGAGTATAGACGACTCAAAATCTCCAAGTCCCCGGAGTACGGACTGGAGTACTCTGAGTCCCCAGAGTGCGGTCTAGAGTATAGACGACTCAAAATCTCCAAGTCCCCAGAGTGTGGACTGGAGTACTCTGAATCCCCAAAGTGCGGACCAGAGCATAAATGGTTTAAAATTCTCTAAGTCCCTGGAGTGCGGGCGGGAACACGAATGACTTGAAGTCATCAAGTCCCCGACCTACGGACTAAAAAATACCCTAAGTGTTTGAAGCATGGAACGTAGGATGAGAAACTCCAAAGAATTTCGGAGTTATATAAAGATGAATTAAGAAGTTCATGTAACTCACAGTAGCTTGGGTTTCAACCACAATCATACAAAAAGCTGAATGACAAAAGTCTTTCGAAAGACAAAAGAACTAGGCTTTATTTATTCAAAAATGAGTTTCAACTACAACTCCTCCAAAATTTGGAGTCAAAATTTTATTTACATGGGCTGCGAAAATAAACAAAAATAATTACATAATCTAAACTGACTCCCGTTGACCGAGAGTAACAATCACTTCTTAGATTTATTTGACTTCTTCCCCTCCTTTGTCTTCTCAGACGACTCCTCTCCCATGCGTTTTCCCTTGGTAATTTTCTTCGATGGGGAGGTAATGACTGAAGAAGTACGGGGAACCTCCAGTGGCCTGGACCCGCCAGGGAGGATAACTTTCAATGGCTTGTTCATGGGATCATCTAAGTCTATGGCTTGAGGCTCAACTTTGATATCGACCGTCTTTTTCTTCTCCTTCTCAAGTTGCTCCTTTATGCTCAGTTTAGATGTATGTTCAGAAGCGTCTGTAATCTCTACTTCATAACTCCCATCGATGGGAGAGGAAGTCTCGGACTTATCCTCATCAAGCGCTCCGATAGCCTCCTCTGCGTGAGTAGCCTCACTTGTTTTTTCCTGCACCTCCTTGGCGACGTCGCTCCTCGGAGTGGGTTCGGGATCAGAATGGCCTTTACAAAATCATGAAAAACAAGCATTAGAATACAATGGCCCCATGTAAAAAGGACGACTTTTGGAATGTTAAAGTGGAGAGTTATCTACCCGGTTCGGGCTGGCTCTCAGCCGTCCGAGGGGTCTTACCCTCTGGAATGGGAGACGGAATGTGAACGCCAAGGCCGAGGTCCTCCGGGTCATAACGATATGCTGCTCAAATGGATCAAGTGTCGGTCGATCGGCTGGCTGACTAGGCGCATTAGCTTTAGACACGATCCCGGATGGACCGACAATAACCACTTTCCCTTTCGTTGAGGGGGAGCCTTTGCAGTAAAGAGCTTTTGCCACAGACAAGTTTGAAGGCTCGTTTCCTTCAAGAAATTCTTTTATCAAAGCACCTTCATCAACCTCCTCGGTACCAAGTTTGACCTTCCTGATTTTTATTAAGGTCTCCCACGCCTCAGCTAAAGATTCGAGGTAGCCCTCACCAAGAAAAGTTAAGTCTCGGTGCATGAGAATGCAGGCATTGAATTCTGCAATTAGTGGGTCGAACATGCTTTTGACCTCCTCCCTACCTACTTCTTTAGCCACCTCAAGGTGGGAGTCGACCTCCGCAGACGCTATTTTCTTGCCCTCTTCACGGGCTTCATTCTTTAGCATCTCAACCTTAGAAAGTTCATCATCAAGCTTCGCCTTAAGAAGTCGTGTGGCAATGAACTCGTCGCAATATCGTTGTGACTCGTCTTGGACAGCGGTCTTCTCCTCCTTTTCTTTGCAGAGTTGCTCCTCCAGCTCCTTAACTTGGAGGGCAAAGGCGTCCCTCTCCTTCTGCACTGAGTCCTTCTCCAAAGCTAGGGCCCCACAGCGTTGGACCACTTCGTCGATTTCTTTTTTATGGGTTGACTCTAGATGAGTAACGGCCTCGGCGGTGTCTTTAGCGCTCTGCTGGGCGGCTTCAAGCTCAAACTTATAAGAAGCAAGCTCTTCGTCCTGAGCTTTAATAATGTCTTTATCATGGATAGCCTCAAGCCTCAGGCGATCTATCTCATGCTGACGCTCTATCGAAACTTCTAAAACTTTCTCGGCTAAGTACACGAACGCATCGTGCTGAACGTAGACATTATTAGTGCAGGCGATAGCGCTTTGCTTAACATGCCCTGAAATCTGATGAATCGTCGGAAGAAACTTTAAGCCGTCAAAGCATATCTTCGGAAATGAAGCTTTAAGCTCGGCTAGTCGCTCAGCGACCGCTGGATCAGTTACGGGAGTAAGAGGAGTCTGCTTGGAGACCGCAGGCGTTCTGTGGGGATCTCGAGATTGCCTGCTACTTGATGAACTGGAGTGTTGATTCCAATGTACCTCAGGCTGAGACCCCTTATTTCCAGATTTCTCTTTGCTGTGCTCCGATTAAGAAAGAGGATCGTGAGAATATGAGGGCAGGTTATAAATTTTTCTTCGATGTGAGGATTCTCGGCGGTGGTAGTCTCGATCGTCGGATTCATCTCTATCTCGACGCTTGCCGGTGCCCGAATCCCGACCAGACCGGTAAAAAATCGATGAACCGCAAAGGCGGTCAAGTCCATGTGTGCGCCCCATGTCACCTACACAAAGTTTAAATAACGATGAGTTAGTAAAGAATAGGGTGACAAAGGAAATTTAAGTGGCAGGTGATGTGCATGTGTTTGTGTGTGTCCTAGTGTTTCCCACCGACGGACCAGTTTCTTTACTAACAGGAGTTTTTTCTCCCTAGTTTTGGGCTTGAACGCTTGTACCGCCTCTCGCGGACGAATGAAGCCTCAGGACCTCTAGATCGTCGAAGTCGTAGTTGAGTAGATCATCAGGTATGGAAAGGTTCGACAGGCCTTTTAGAGAACGTTCTAAATGCTATGAGGAAGCTTCTTTCTCCACTGGAACAAGGGTAACTTTAGAAGTTCCACCGAAAGTTTTCTTCCTCAGCCTGTATGTTAGCTTCTTCCCCTTCGAAGGGGAAGGCGATGTCTCGATGTCGTGAACTTCGACAAATGGATCTCGAGTGGGACTAACGTTCTCATCTTGTACCTCAGGCGTTTCAGTTTCCTTAATTTCCTCCCTCTTCTACTGTGTCAGGGGCGTTACGTGCTGAAGAGTCGGCTTGCTTTTTCCCTTTGCCAGAAGTAGGCCTGGGTATGGTAACGCCCCGAGGGAGGCTTATCCGGCGACCTTCTGCCAACAGCCCGAACTTTGTAGGCGACTCATTTGAAATGAGAGTTCTGATGTCCTGGTTTCGACGGGAATGGCTCGAATAGCTTCGACGGCTTTAGAATATCAAATGCCCTTGGGACGCGGATTAATACCTGAAAAGATGGAAGAGAGTAGGAAAAGGTACAGCTTCGACCAAACATGAGTATCGGTCCAGGAAAAAGACTTACTTCCTTCCACCCATCTCCTCGCAAAGCCGAGAGGACAGCGCACATAAAACCATTCCTGTTTATACAAGGAAAACTTGCTACATGCCCCAGTTAAGATTTGACATTTGCTGTATGGCTCGAGAAATATGAAAGATGGCTATCCCTACGTCTCTTGATGCAATATATGTATCGGATATCGCCCGGAGTCGGAAGCCTAAAAAGGACACTCATGAAGAGGATGCAAGTGCCGTAGGTGTATGCGTAGCTGTTCAGATGCAGTTGCGATGGAGCAAACTCGATATACTGCAACACATCTCGAATAAATGAGTTGAACGGTGGCTCGCTACCAACCCAGCACATGAATTTGGTGCAAGCTGTGTATCCGACTGGGGGCAAGTGCAGACGATCATGCTCCGATGGAACGAACACATCGTCAAAGGGGATTCCATGGATAAAGCACATCCGACGGAGCGTACTTTCGTTAATCTTTGAAGCCTGAGAATCGATTGGGTCGTCTACAAAAATCGCTGCCTCTAGAGCATCGGGAGCCAAGTCGACAGATGTAGTCGTGGGGTTCGGTAAGTCTTGAGCAGGGGTAGTTAACGGACGTGAAGTATCCACAACTTCTTGTCGAGAGGATGGCCCAGGTCTATCTGAGATCGTAGCAAAGCTAGATTCCTAGACATATCTAATGAAGATTGAATCTAACAGAGCACCTATTTGAATATATTTGAAAAATAATTGACGTTATTGCAAGATATGTCAAACCGCATACACGCCGAGCCATATCGTTCGGCACATCCCTCTCCTAACTGTCCTCTTCATCATTCGGCATAAGGGAGTTATGCCGAACCACTTTCACACCGAGCCGCTTCGCTCGGCATACCGCCTAGCTCCTACCTCTCCTCTACTTTCCCTCCAACCTCGTTCAGCATGAGGTAATCAAGCCGAGCCGTGGCCATGCCGAGCAGCATCGCTCGACACACTGAGCCTAAACTCCGATTTCACCATAGTACTTCCCTTCCATTGCCCGGAATAGGGAAAACATGCCGATCCACCTCAGTGCGTCTTCCACCTACTTCCTCCTTCAAACACCTCTATTATCCTCATCTATCATCCACCGCCCGGCCTTAAACACCTTTAAACAACAACGCCTTTCCCTTAACTCATATTCCACACAATTCCTATTGGCCTCGTTTTCACAGAGATTCACAAAAAAAGCATCTCGTGCTAAGTTTCTTCGCCAAGGGAAAGTGTTCAAAGGAATAAGTCATTACCTAATAAATGGCTTGAAATTCAGAAGGATTCTAGAATGGAAAGCGTGTTTTTGTTCAGTATCGTTTTCGAGAAAGGTTTGGGGGGACGTATTAAATTCGAGAAAGGATAGAGGAAGGATGTGTTATTGTCCAAGGTCTGTTCGAAGACGAATGCATAAGTCCTTAAGAGCAGAGGTGAAAGTAAAAGGAAGAAGAAGAATGAGCATTGGTTTATATAGAGAGAGCGGAATTCAAAGGGACAATGACTAGTAGAACCGGTCAAACCAGCTCCCTCGTTCGGCCTTAGTGTCGTTCGGCATTTGTATGTTGCTCGGCATCACCTAAACCGTTCGGCTTTCGTATGTCATTCGGCATTAGCATGTCATTCAGCATACGATTCCCCGCTCGGCATTCAAGAAAAAAATACCATAGAGGAAATGAACCCGGGCTTGAAGCAAAACATGGAGGACTCATGACTCAAAGCGCGTCATGTTCATCCATAAAATACACTTTGGGTGTGCGACGACCCGACTTCCTATCTCCAGGAAATCGTGTTGCCGATGAAGAAAGAAAGGGATAGAAGAAGAAAAGAAAGAGAAAGAAGAACACAACAACAACAGATAACTCACAGCGGAACGAATAAATATAATATATCACATAGAATATTACATAGTATCAGAGTACATCAGAGTTACACATCTTATACAACACATATTAGACAGTTATATACATCTGTCTAATTCATACAACTCAAGTATACAAGACACAGATACAACATACACAGCGGAAACATAATATCTACACGTGGAAGCCTCCTGCTCCATAACTCCTCCAGAATTCGTCAAGCTAACCTGAATCACTTGACTACTCATATATAATATGAGTACCCAAGAGTTTAATAAAACAGAAAATAAACACTCTGGTCAGACAGGGGTCTGGTGTGAGTAAACGGTTTAAAGTTGCTTAACTTTTAAAAAAAACCTTTGAAAGAAAAGGTATCACGTAAGACTTCCCACACATAAACATGGAAAAGTTTTTACCTTACGCTAACCAAAACATTTGATAGGAAATCCAGTGATATTATAATAGTGTCTAGGGTTTTCAAAATAAATATGAAATAGCCGAAATTGTTACATGATTAAATTCCAGCTACTAGCCACAAAAGTGGGTAATACAATCAAAACCGTAGGGTCTCGTAGGGAAAATGGGTTTCCATCAATGGCAGGGCTACTGGGGTACCGCCCGTCACAGTACGTGGCCTAGATCAACGTACCGAGGATTACTCCCTTCATCCCCTGCTACACAAGGCCGGACCCATTCCTTACTGAATAGTTCCAAATGAGACCACCCCGTGGTTGGCGCGACCAACCACCCACACAGCCGAATAATAAGGGACTTCTAGACATGGGTAAATCTCACTCTCAAAGTGGGGGCTACCCACGAAGCCTTGGCGCACCTCCCCTGTTTTAGCCATTCCCGGTTGATGAGGCTTGAGGCTGCGATTACCTTTATAGAACATAAATCTTAGAATGCTCATCGTCGACCTGACGATGTGTTGAAAGCATTCAATCCATACAAGTTCGTTCCGGGTTCGAACGAAACCGAAGGCACTATCTCGTTGCACTCGTTTTGGAATCACCCTCAGAGTCAACGACTATAGCCCTTGCACTCTAAATCACCATCTCGAATCTATAAGCACTATTCCGTCAAACTCATTACGGAATCACCCACAGAGTTATACTGACGTATAGCTCTTACACCTCGAGTCTTCACTCGCTCCACTTGGATTAACGACCTAACGTTTAATTGGAATCGATGTGGTTTTCGGAATTCCAAATATGGAAACCCGATCCCGGTCTCACCGAAACCAAACGCCATTTTAATGTCCAAGTTGTACTTAAGGGATTTAACAGTTTAAACTTATATTCAGGATGATATATAACCAGATAGATGAATAACATTATCACAATAGATAATCATATCAAACATTTATCTCATAAACAGTATATCACATAACAGATATATCCAAATCATCCAATATCATTCAGTCACTCAATATCAATCAACATTCAATATCAACCAATCATCCAATATCAATCATTCATACAGAATTGATTAACTCTAAATCAATTTAATTAACCTATAATTAAATTAATTACTATCCTTTAATCACTTGGATTATCCTAATCCTTCATCATTTATTTATTACAAATCAAATTAAATTAATCATCTCTTAATGATTATCTTTAATTAATCTTCCTTGATTAATTATCTTTAATTACATTCAAGTAATTATCCTCAACCATATTCAGTAATTAACCTTTAATTACTATCATTAATTACAATAATTAATGATCCTTCATTAATTAATTATCTATAATTAATTACATTAGAGCTTAATTAATTACAATTAATTAATCACATTTTAATTAATTACTTTTATTAATCACCTTGATTAAATTCATTAATTACATTAACTAATGATCTTTATTAATTAATTAACCTTTAATTAATTAAATAATTAACTTATAATTAATCATCTTATTAATCATAAACAATAATTAACAATTTGTAATTACTTATCTTAATTAATTAACTTCTTAATTAATTAACTTCTAAATTAATTATATTAATCCTTGATTAATTAATCCAATTAATTAATCTTTTAATTACTTCATTAAGTAATTATTAATCAATTTAAATTAACGATTAATCCTTAATTAATTACTTAATTAATTAATTACATTTTAATTAATTACTTTTAGTAATTAATCTTAACTTAATCACATTCATTAATTAATTACATTAATTAATTAACTAAAATAAATTAAGTAATTAATTCTTAATTACTTACATAAGTAATTATCTTTAATTACTTCATTAATAAACCTTAATTACTTCCTTAATTAATTACTTAACAAATAATTAATTCCATCATTAATTAATTCTTGATTCTTTAATTAATTAATTACTTCATAAATAATTAATTTTAAAACAATTATATTAATTAATTCTTTAATTAATATTATTAAGTGATTAACCAATAATCACTTTAACTAATTACTCCATTATTAATTACTTCCATAAGTAATTAACCTCCTTAATTACATTCAATTATTAATCATTAACTACTTCATTAAGTCATTACACTTAATTAATTATAATTAAGTGATTATTTAAAATTAAATAAATAATTAACTAATTATTTAAAATTAATTAAACAATTAATTAATTAACTTCTTATAATTTCAAAATCTTTAATTAGTTAAGAAAACATTTATTGTTAATTAAACTCTTTACTTATTAATAAATCATTCTAATTAAGTATTCTTATATTCATAACAAAAATGAATTTTAATCATATTTATCTTCATAAATAAGTTATTTGAATTAGTTCAAATTTTCATAATTTAAACAAAACTATTCAATTTGGTTTACCAAAATTGTTACTTTACTTCATTTGAAAAAAACATTCAGAAGACAAATTTTTAAAATCTAAAACACCTTAAATTTTCTCATTCCCACTTCTTCATTTTGAATAAAATTTGAAACTCAAGTTTAAACATTACTTTAAATTTTGCTTAAAACTTTTAGTTTAATATTTACATTCAAAACACTTCTTTAAAATTGGATTTCAAATTTAATTAAGATAATCACTTTCAGAACAATCATCTTAAAATATATGAACCTGAAATATAAATTTAATTTACATTTTTAAATGTTTTGTTTGCCTTTATTTTAGAATAACAAATTCAACTTTGAAAATTGTTTCTTATATAAACTTGTTTACAAATATTGAAGCTTGATTTTTCAGACATTCAATTTTGAGTTACTTTTATTGCTCGTCTTCAATTTATTCAATAACAGGTTTATAGCTCAGCAACATTATCATTTAAGCTACAGTAATTAAACTAACACATCACCCTATACCCAAGTAAACCCAGCAGCACACCCAAATCAAATTCCTTCGAGTCGCACGCGAGCACAACCCGAGACCTTCCCCGAGTCTCCACCCAGCTACCCCGAAGACAACCCTACTTCAAGTCACACGCAAGCTCACGCGAGCTACTTCGAGTTGTTCCTGAAACGTACGCAAGTTCCTTCGAGTTTTCACTCGTCTTCTCCAATCGAACAGCTCCCCTGTACAAGCCGTGCACACCCACGTTCATGTGCACCTAGCACATCACCTCTGACCATGTTACGTCGCCGCAACTCTTGCCGCCGATCATATAACCACACACGAGCTCGAATCGAACCCAGAAACAATGAAAATTCGATCGTATCAAAATATGGTCATCACGCTCGAAAGCAACTGAAGGTCACAGTCCAAAACCCACCCTCGGCCGACGAACTCGCCGCCGTTGAACTCGCCATCACTACCAATCGAAACCCACATCCATGAACTCCATCTCCACCAAAAATGAACAAGCTCGGTTCATCAAAATCATCGCAGTGCCAAGCCAAACATGCCGAAAACAACTGTGGGCTTAAACCCTATTTTCCTCAATTTCGAACCGATTACCAAATGAAAAATTTATTCAACATTTTTCCCATTATCTACAGCTTATATACAAGCTTCGATCCAAATTCCAGCTTCAAACATTTATTGGATCATCGGCAAATCACTAAACTCCCAATTTCATACAAACCCCAAATTCAAACCAATTTGTCAACTAGAAATTTCAATATTAGTTCCTAAATTCATTATTTGCTGTCACGATTCCAAACATATAATCCAAGTCATAAATCAAGATTTTTGATTTATCATGTATAACAGTACTTTTACTGTTATTCTATTTTTTTTTATTTGTAAACTAAAAATTTCACAAATTATTTTTAAGGTTACAATCAAACAATAACATGCATTTTCCATCTACATGCCAAGATCTAATATATTCTAGATGAAAGGATTTTGAATTTTCAGAGTAAAAACTAAACTCTGCTTAAACAACAGATTGTAAATTTGATTTACAGGCACTAATACTTGTTCTAATCATGCATTCATATAAACAGGTATTCAATATCAAAGCAAGAATACATTAGCAAGAATCCATTGCATGCATCATCATTCAACCATAGATTATATCAAAACTGTTTTTAAAATATAATTTACTCACCTGGATATTTTGCAGAACACAGAACATAGCAGATTAAATTCTTTTCCCACTTGAATCCTTAATTTGAAAAGCTTTTACTCTTGCATGCCTACAGATTTGCTATTGATTATGCTTGCAGATTGAACTTGATCCCAAATTTGAATTACAGGTTGACCTTAATGCATGTTTCAAATTGCAGGTTGGTTTAAATTTGCAGATTTTATCTTGAAATGCAGGTTGATCTCCTTTTAGTTGCAGATTGAAGATAAATTGCAGAGTGGAGTTGAAGATCATTTGCATTTTCAGGTTTTGATTTTGCAGATTGATTTTAGATTTCAGGTAGCCATTAATTTTTAGTTAAGAAGTGTAAACAAGAAAAAGAAATGTTTGAGAAAAATTGGTTTTCTTCTTTAGTCATTTGTTAAAATTAAAATAAGTATTTGCCACATGTCTCCAATTTGAACAAATGTCTCTCAATATACTTAATGTTCTTACATGTGTTCTTGACATGTTAATATATTTACATATCCTTTAAGTGTTTTTAATTGATTTTACTTAGTTTAAAATGTGAATATAACCTACTAATTTAATTACTTTGTACATAAATGTTTACTCATGTATCTATATGTACTTATGAAATGTTTATATGCATTAGTGAAATATATTTTATGAGAAGCTTTTGAATTTTACTAAATACAAGGGTGAAATCTTTAAACATGTATCTCATTAACATTTTAAAAAGGAAAGCAAAACAAAATATTTAAATCTTTTTAAACTATCATTTTTGAAATAAACAACTATTTTATATTTTGAAGACAAATCTTGAATAAATCTTTAAATTATCTCTTGAAAAATTTTAAGTTTTAAAACAAAGCTCCAATTACATTATTCATTCATATCTAAATTATTAATGGATTAAATTAAATTTCAAAACAACTCAAACTATAACATATACTTACATATATATTATAATTTGAAAATTCATTCTTTATTTAAAACAAAAGATCTCCTATTTACAATATATATCAAATGTATACATTATAAATAGAATAAAATTTTATTAGCTTTTGAAAAACAATTCTTATCAATTTTATTGCCAGATTATAAATTCATTAACCTTTAAAAGATTACATTAGCCAATTTTAAATTAAAATTACAATGAAAATTATCAATCCAATTAAATTATTAACACAGATTATTAAATTGTTATTGCCCAAAATTCCGGGTCGTTACAATCCTCCCCCCTTAAAAGAATTTCGTCCCCGAAATTTAAAACAAAGGTAATTTAATAATCCAGTACAGATTTTAAATTTCAAACATTAAAGCATTCCTATCAACCAATTACTAACAACCATAGCAATCAATCATATAAACAATCCCTAACTAATTATCCTGATATAGATCAGAAGGAATCCTTCTAATACTATTTCGAGTTTCCCAAGTAAAAATCATCGGGAGACTCGTTCTACAAAAGCCAACAAACTAACTACACTACCAAAATCCAGAGCTCCTCTCACCTCTAGATCCATCAATCAGAACAGAACATCAGAATACTCTCAAATCCAGCTCAACATTCAACTCCAACTGAACTATAGATTCAATAACCAATCGATGAATCATACACGTATTCCCTCAGAGATACGTGTTACAAAATGAATTCCAGATATCCAAACTGGCAATTCAATCTAACCCAATCAAAACACAGATAAGAAATCTTCAAATGCCATAACACTAACCAACCAATCTTATTCCATATCTGTTCTCTTAACCAGAGAAAATTTAACAACTCTGAAGTCTCTAACTTCAAATACCAAACTCCTTATCTCATATCTGTATAACTTAACAGATAATCCTGGACTGCCAAACTTTTCCTGATCAGCTCAATCAATGCTGATACTTCCAGAAACAACTAGACCAAAACAAACCAGCTTCTGGATCCTATCCAACAGAAAAGCTTTCCAAAACCCGTCGAAATCCAGAACATAAGCTCTATTCCTCAAACAATAGCAAACTGAACTTACTTCCTTCCTTACACAGCTGCTACCTCGCTTCCGCTGCACAACTCTGATTCTGAAATAAATGAGAATACTATTGATGAACACGAATACAAACTTATCCAATATATCCGGGAAACTTTGTCCACCAAATCCATAAAAATCTGAGTGACACATCCGACTCAGTCACACAACCTTATATCAGAATCCAATTCAAAACTGGATCTGACCAATCCAAATTCCAAAAATTTTCCGAGCTGCTACACCAACTCTTTACTTCTCCAAGAACCATCTTACAACCAGGCAAACTACCCAAAATTGCTTCTGGAACCAAATCAATAGGGAACTCAACTCCCGATGCAGTCAAACTCCTGATAACATTAGTAGCTCCTACTTCCATATGAGAATCCTCCGTCTCAAACAAAGATAATCCAAGAAAAATTCCCAAATTAATCGCAAGTCACTTTTTGCGATTCTACCTAATTCAGATTCCAAAGAAACTGGCATCTCTTTACCAATTAGAACAGCCTTAAGCTTCTCCCAAACAAGGTTCACCCTCAAGAAACATTCACCATCTGCTCGGACTGCTAAAAGAAGAAGCACAAAAGATTCTTGAACAAAAGGAGAACAAAACACACTGCAGCTTTCAAACTCTATCTCGATGATACGGCAAAGCTAAAAGACCTTCTCGTCAGCACACCGAATACTTCGAGTTGCACTGCTACCATAGCTAACCAAAAACATCTGATCCAAAGGCTTCTCAACTCCAAAACCTTCAACAAACCACACAACAGACCTTTGAGATGGCAGACATCCAAAAAGAAACTCGAGCTCCAAACCAAGCATCAACATCTCGCTTTCCTTAAGAAATAAAAAAAATGAGACCATGCCGAAGCGAAACAACTCATAGGCCTTAGTCTCATATCCCAAAACAGCCAACCTCTTTGCTAAAGATCCAGACAACTTCTACACAGATGAGTCTTCCCTATGGTAGGTAAAGACTGCTCCTCAACTACTTCTAAAACTGCTTCAAAAGAAAACATCTTCAGAAAATATCCAAGGATACTGTATCTCACTTCGCAGTTATCAAGATATAATCATTTACTTCTGCACTTCCGACAGATCCAAACTTACACTTCCAAGATGAACTCCGAATCTTTTAAAAAGATTTCCTTCGGATAGCTGATAAATCCTTACTCCAAACTACAAAACTTACTCGAGACGGTATTAGGTCTACAGTCTCAACAGACACTTCCAATCTCAACATATGGACCTCATCCATTAGTGGTAGTCGTGTTACACACACACCACTACTCCATCTATCTCTAAAACTTATGTTGGAAAATCCGAACAGATAACCCAACAGATTAGGTAGATATAGATATATAAATATAGTTATATATAAAAATTACAAGTACGCTCTCTCAAGAAAGACACACTCCAGAGCTTAGGCATTCACTCAACCTAACGCTCCCTAAAGAAAGACACTCTTCAGAGCCTAGGTATTCACTCAACCTACTGCTCTGATACCAAGTGCGACGACCCGACTTCCTATCTCCAGGAAATCGTGTTGCCGATGAAGAAAGAAAGGGATAGAAGAAGAAAAGAAAGAGAAAGAAGAACACAACAACAACAGATAACTCACAGCGGAACGAATAAATATAATATATCACATAGAATATTACATAGTATCAGAGTACATCAGAGTTACACATCTTATACAACACATATTAGACAGTTATATACATCTGTCTAATTCATACAACTCAAGTATACAAGACACAGATACAACATACACAGCGGAAACATAATATCTACACGTGGAAGCCTCCTGCTCCATAACTCCTCCAGAATTCGTCAAGCTAACCTGAATCACTTGACTACTCATATATAATATGAGTACCCAAGAGTTTAATAAAACAGAAAATAAACACTCGGGTCAAACAGGGGTCTGGTGTGAGTAAACGGTTTAAAGTTGCTTAACTTTTAAAAAAAACCTTTGAAAGAAAAGGTATCACGTAAGACTTCCCACACATAAACATGGAAAAGTTTTTACCTTACGCTAACCAAAACATTTGATAGGAAATCCAGTGATATTATAATAGTGTCTAGGGTTTTCAAAATAAATATGAAATAGCCGAAATTGTTACATGATTAAATTCCAGCTACTAGCCACAAAAGTGGGTAATACAATCAAAACCGTAGGGTCTCGTAGGGAAAATGGGTTTCCATCAATGGCAGGGCTACTGGGGTACCGCCCGTCACAGTACGTGGCCTAGATCAACGTACCGAGGATTACTCCCTTCATCCCCTGCTACACAAGGCCGGACCCATTCCGTACTGAATAGTTCCAAATGAGACCACCCCGTGGTTGGCGCGACCAACCACCCACACAGCCGAATAATAAGGGACTTCTAGACAGGGGTAAATCTCACTCTCAAAGTGGGGGCTACCCACGAAGCCTTGGCGCACCTCCCCTGTTTTAGCCATTCCCGGTTGATGAGGCTTGAGGCTGCGATTACCTTTATAGAACATAAATCTTAGAATGCTCATCGTCGACCTGACGATGTGTTGAAAGCATTCAATCCATACAAGTTCGTTCCGGGTTCGAACGAAACCGAAGGCACTATCTCGTTGCACTCGTTTTGGAATCACCCTCAGAGTCAACGACTATAGCCCTTGCACTCTAAATCACCATCTCGAATCTATAAGCACTATTCCGTCAAACTCATTACGGAATCACCCACAGAGTTATACTGACGTATAGCTCTTACACCTCGAGTCTTCACTCGCTCCACTTGGATTAACGACCTAACGTTTAATTGGAATCGATGTGGTTTTCGGAATTCCAAATATGGAAACCCGATCCCGGTCTCACCGAAACCAAACGCCATTTTAATGTCCAAGTTGTACTTAAGGGATTTAACAGTTTAAACTTATATTCAGGATGATATATAACCAGATAGATGAATAACATTATCACAACAGATAATCATATCAAACATTTATCTCATAAACAGTATATCACATAACAGATATATCCAAATCATCCAATATCATTCAATCACTCAATATCAATCAACATTCAATATCAACCAATCATCCAATATCAATCATTCATACAGAATTGATTAACTCTAAATCAATTTAATTAACCTATAATTAAATTAATTACTATCCTTTAATCACTTGGATTATCCTAATCCTGCATCATTTATTTATTACAAATCAAAATAAATTAATCATCTCTTAATGATTATCTTTAATTAATCTTCCTTGATTAATTATCTTTAATTACATTCAAGTAATTATCCTCAACCATATTCAGTAATTAACCTTTAATTACTATCATTAATTACAATAATTAATGATCCTTCATTAATTAATTATCTATAATTAATTACATTAGAGCTTAATTAATTACAATTAATTAATCACATTTTAATTAATTACTTTTATTAATCACCTTGATTAAATTCATTAATTACATTAACTAATGATCTTTATTAATTAATTAACCTTTAATTAATTAAATAATTAACTTATAATTAATCATCTTATTAATCATAAACAATAATTAACAATTTGTAATTACTTATCTTAATTAATTAACTTCTTAATTAATTAACTTCTAAATTAATTATATTAATCCTTGATTAATTAATCCAATTAATTAATCTTTTAATTACTTCATTAAGTAATTATTAATCAATTTAAATTAACGATTAATCCTTAATTAATTACTTAATTAATTAATTACATTTTAATTAATTACTTTTAGTAATTAATCTTAACTTAATCACATTCATTAATTAATTACATTAATTAATTAACTAAAATAAATTAAGTAATTAATTCTTAATTACTTACATAAGTAATTATCTTTAATTACTTCATTAATAAACCTTAATTACTTCCTTAATTAATTACTTAACAAATAATTAATTCCATCATTAATTAATTCTTGATTCTTTAATTAATTAATTACTTCATAAATAATTAATTTTAAAACAATTATATTAATTAATTCTTTAATTAATATTATTAAGTGATTAACCAATAATCACTTTAACTAATTACTCCATTATTAATTACTTCCATAAGTAATTAACCTCCTTAATTACATTCAATTATTAATCATTAACTACTTCATTAAGTCATTACACTTAATTAATTATAATTAAGTGATTATTTAAAATTAAATAAATAATTAACTAATTATTTAAAATTAATTAAACAATTAATTAATTAACTTCTTATAATTTCAAAATCTTTAATTAGTTAAGAAAACATTTATTGTTAATTAAACTCTTTACTTATTAATAAATCATTCTAATTAAGTATTCTTATATTCATAACAAAAATGAATTTTAATCATATTTATCTTCATAAATAAGTTATTTGAATTAGTTCAAATTTTCATAATTTAAACAAAACTATTCAATTTGGTTTACCAAAATTGTTACTTTACTTCATTTGAAAAAAACATTCAGAAGACAAATTTTTAAAATCTAAAACACCTTAAATTTTCTCATTCCCACTTCTTCATTTTGAATAAAATTTGAAACTCAAGTTTAAACATTACTTTAAATTTTGCTTAAAACTTTTAGTTTGATATTTACATTCAAAACACTTCTTTAAAATTGGATTTCAAATTTAATTAAGATAATCACTTTCAGAACAATCATCTTAAAATATATGAACCTGAAATATAAATTTAATTTACATTTTTAAATGTTTTGTTTGCCTTTATTTTAGAATAACAAATTCAACTTTGAAAATTGTTTCTTATATAAACTTGTTTACAAATATTGAAGCTTGATTTTTCAGACATTCAATTTTGAGTTACTTTTATTGCTCGTCTTCAATTTATTCAATAACAGGTTTATAGCTCAGCAACATTATCATTTAAGCTACAGTAATTAAACTAACACATCACCCTATACCCAAGTAAACCCAGCAGCACACCCAAATCAAATTCCTTCGAGTCGCACGCGAGCACAACCCGAGACCTTCCCCGAGTCTCCACCCAGCTACCCCGAAGACAACCCTACTTCAAGTCACACGCAAGCTCACGCGAGCTACTTCGAGTTGTTCCTGAAACGTACGCAAGTTCCTTCGAGTTTTCACTCGTCTTCTCCAATCGAACAGCTCCCCTGTACAAGCCGTGCACACCCACGTTCATGTGCACCTAGCACATCACCTCTGACCATGTTACGTCGCCGCAACTCCTGCCGCCGATCATATAACCACACACGAGCTCGAATCGAACCCAGAAACAATGAAAATTCGATCGTATCAAAATATGGTCATCACGCTCGAAAGCAACTGAAGGTCACAGTCCAAAACCCACCCTCGGCCGACGAACTCGCCGCCGTTGAACTCGCCATCACTACCAATCGAAACCCACATCCATGAACTCCATCTCCACCAAAAATGAACAAGCTCGGTTCATCAAAATCATCGCAGTGCCAAGCCAAACATGCCGAAAACAACGGTGGGCTTAAACCCTATTTTCCTCAATTTCGAACCGATTACCAAATGAAAAATTTATTCAACATTTTTCCCATTATCTACAGCTTATATACAAGCTTCGATCCAAATTCCAGCTTCAAACATTTATTGGATCATCGGCAAATCACTAAACTCCCAATTTCATACAAACCCCAAATTCAAACCAATTTGTCAACTAGAAATTTCAATATTAGTTCCTAAATTCATTATTTGCTGTCACGATTCCAAACATATAATCCAAGTCATAAATCAAGATTTTTGATTTATCATGTATAACAGTACTTTTACTGTTATTCTATTTTTTTTTATTTGTAAACTAAAAATTTCACAAATTATTTTTAAGGTTACAATCAAACAATAACATGCATTTTCCATCTACATGCCAAGATCTAATATATTCTAGACGAAAGGATTTTGAATTTTCAGAGTAAAAACTAAACTCTGCTTAAACAACAGATTGTAAATTTGATTTACAGGCACTAATACTTGTTCTAATCATGCATTCATATAAACAGGTATTCAATATCAAAGCAAGAATACATTAGCAAGAATCCATTGCATGCATCATCATTCAACCATAGATTATATCAAAACTGTTTTTAAAATATAATTTACTCACCTGGATATTTTGCAGAACACAGAACATAGCAGATTAAATTTTTTTCCCACTTGAATCCTTAATTTGAAAAGCTTTTACTCTTGCATGCCTACAGATTTGCTATTGATTATGCTTGCAGATTGAACTTGATCCCAAATTTGAATTACAGGTTGACCTTAATGCATGTTTCAAATTGCAGGTTGGTTTAAATTTGCAGATTTTATCTTGAAATGCAGGTTGATCTCCTTTTAGTTGCAGATTGAAGATAAATTGCAGAGTGGAGTTGAAGATCATTTGCATTTTCAGGTTTTGATTTTGCAGATTGATTTTAGATTTCAGGTAGCCATTAATTTTTAGTTAAGAAGTGTAAACAAGAAAAAGAAATGTTTGAGAAAAATTGGTTTTCTTCTTTAGTCATTTGTTAAAATTAAAATAAGTATTTGCCACATGTCTCCAATTTGAACAAATGTCTCTCAATATACTTAATGTTCTTACATGTGTTCTTGACATGTTAATATATTTACATATCCTTTAAGTGTTTTTAATTGATTTTACTTAGTTTAAAATGTGAATATAACCTACTAATTTAATTACTTTGTACATAAATGTTTACTCATGTATCTATATGTACTTATGAAATGTTTATATGCATTAGTGAAATATTTTTTATGAGAAGCTTTTGAATTTTACTAAATACAAGGGTGAAATCTTTAAACATGTATCTCATTAACATTTTAAAAAGGAAAGCAAAACAAAATATTTAAATCTTTTTAAACTATCATTTTTGAAATAAACAACTATTTTATATTTTGAAGACAAATCTTGAATAAATCTTTAAATTATCTCTTGAAAAATTTTAAGTTTTAAAACAAAGCTCCAATTACATTATTCATTCATATCTAAATTATTAATGGATTAAATTAAATTTCAAAACAACTCAAACTATAACATATACTTACATATATATTATAATTTGAAAATTCATTCTTTATTTAAAACAAAAGATCTCCTATTTACAATATATATCAAATGTATACATCATAAATAGAATAAAATTTTATTAGCTTTTGAAAAACAATTCTTATCAATTTTATTGCCAGATTATAAATTCATTAACCTTTAAAAGATTACATTAGCCAATTTTAAATTAAAATTACAATGAAAATTATCAATCCAATTAAATTATTAACACAGATTATTAAATTGTTATTGCCCAAAATTCCGGGTCGTTACAGGGTGGCAAGTGTTACACTGGCTTGACCGGGTAACCAAAGGCTTGAGGTAGAAGGCTCGTTCGGCATAAAAGGCGGTTCGGCATAATGGGTCGTTTGACACGGCTATGTAGTCCGGCATCCAGTCTCGTTCGGCAAAGAGGCCTCGTTCGGTACCTAGCATCGTTCGGTATCCAGGCTTCGCTCGGCACCATAAGTTCGTTTGGCGCAAATCACCAATCATCATGACAGAATCGTTCACCATTCAATCTCGCCCGGCATGAAGCTCGTTCGGCATTCAGCCACAACCTACATTCTAGGGTCGTTCGGCATTCAATCTCGACTGGCATGAAGCTCATTCGGCATTCGGCCACAACCGGCATTCCAACTTCGTTTGGCATTCATTCTCGACCGATATGATGCACGTTCGACATTCGGCCTCGACCGGCATTCCAGCCTCGTTTGGCATTCCAGCCTCGACAAACATCGGATCTCGTTTGGCCTGTACATTTCACTCAACATACTGCCCCGTTCGGCATAGAGGTAACGTTCGGCATTCGCCGTTCGGCATTTGTGGCTCGGCGCACAGAAGTCACTCACCACGGGCCGAGGTATCTTGCTCCTAGGCCCATTAGGGAAGTCCAACCTCTCTTTGTCTATAAATAGAGAGGCAAGGGCACAGTGAAAGTGACCTTTTTCCGAGAGCACTGGGGAAACTTTACCGCATTCAAGACTTATTCAAGACTTATCTTCTTTGCTTAACAATTGTAATCAAGTAGTTGGTTTACGGATTGTATCTGTAATCGATTATTTGAGAAAAGTAATAATGATTAATCTCAAAGTGGACGTAGGCAGTTACGTCAAACCACTATAAATCTGGTGTTCTTATTTCCTGCGTTTAATTTAGCATATTATTCTCTGTTTAAATTTACTTTCTTCATTAATCTCTCTACACAATCTCTCTTAAGGGTGTTAGTGACCAATTCTGTTACTAACATAGGCTGATAGCAAGGCAAATATAGTAGTATGTACAGTAACTAAGTATCACAATATCTCAGATGACGCTATGAGATAAGTCGAAAATTTAGTATGTACTTATTTTCTGCTTGTTGTTGTTTTGTTAGCATGCTTTGATTTTCGAATAATCTTTTTGCAGTTTTGAATGGTAGGTCGTACTCTGACAATAATTAGCAAGACTTTGGTTTGAATATTGCATTGATTGCGTTTCGTTCATATATGCCCCAAGATAGTATTAATAGCCATATCGAACAGATCTAAATAATTTTTTTTATTTTTGAACTTATTTGATACCCAATTATGATCTTTAACATACCTTTTCCTAGACTAGTTTAGAATTGAAGCATGTTTCAACTGTAGACCATAACTTACTGCTATAATCACAATAAAAAACTAAATGGTCCATTGTTTCGTTTTCTTTGACATACAATTTATAGATGGTAGATTGAACATTCGACCACCTACCAATTCTGTCCAGAGTTTTATGTTTGTTTAGAACTGCTAAATAGTTTGCGCTAAAAAATTAGTTGATATGATGTTGTTCCATAGACGATGACTCTATACATTAGTTTAATCACACACAATTTGATGCATTTCCAAGCAGGTTGTATTTACCTGTGCTTGTCGGGTTCCACCGCAAGAAATCTACAGGCTGATTACTATGTCTCTGTTTATTTGATTGCATATCTCTTCTGGTAGATTTTAAGTGTTGAGGCTCCATCTTAAATCGGAGAAGAGAATAGTCACTTCTCTGTTTGAATTACTGATGGTGCATAATGCTTGCAAGCTTACTAAATTGGGCATAGTTATTATGTACTCATGGATCAAGCCAGATATCTATATCTCTTTCATTACAATTTTTCTAGTAATTTGGCCTAGTAATTAACAATGAGATTTACATGTGCTACACCTACCTTATTCTTGTTTTATGATCTCAAACAGTTAGACTTAACATAAAGCATTTAAATATCGACTTATCTAATGATGTCGGACAATTACCATATGCAGTGCAATTTTGAAGAGTTTAGGTATGGTGTCTGTTTATGGTATTTTTTATTGGCCGGCAACTAAATACTATAGTTTATGAAGTTGCATCTAGACTTCTAGTATTCTGTAACATGCTTGATGACCGTCACCAATCAGATAGAGAATAGAAATGAAATATTCAGTTATGTCATATTTTTATGCATCAACTAACTATTAACACGATTTTTTTAATTTAGCAGTTTCATAGTGAGCATGCTCGTGTAGTTTGGCCGACCAGGTGGACAATGAATAGTTGAAGAGGACTAGCTTGGACTCTACATAACTCATATTTTGTTTCTTTTAATATGCTATTTCCGTAAAACCACGTTAATGTCATATTTTCTTACAACGTTATGTATGAAATGTTGATTATTGCTTATTTTGTGTATGTAGTTGGTGCAACTTTTAGTTATGTTTAATATAATATGCGAAGATTATATTTATTTCTGTTGTTTTAATTAACTTATGTTATTAGATATAAAATTTTATAGCTGGTGGGAATTATTTATAAATGCAGAAAGAGTAGAATGAATTTCAGATGGTTGTTGACAGGAGGAAGAAAACTGTGGTAGCCTATTATATAACAGCGTTTTATAGGAGCTGTGAAAGTGCAAAACGCTGCAAATAAAATACTACTTAGGATAAAGGGAAAACGCTGTAAAATATAAAGCCATACACAGCGTTTATTTTACGCTGATAAAATCTACTCTACAACATTTAGAAAATGTCGTGAAACACTTCCGCAGCATTTCTATGAAGGCTGTCTAATAGGAGATGATGCAATGGGTAAGGACATATTGCAGCGGCTACAAAAATGCTTTAAAAACAGAAACATTGCAATACCTTGCTTTTGTGACAGCTTTTTAAAATCTTGTAATATATCTTGACCCTATTACAGCATGTTGTAGCGATCTTCGTAATGAAGTTAAAGTCTGTTACAGCATTTATAAAACGTCGTGAAAGGTCTTTTTCTTGTAGTGTCAACTTGATATGTATTTATGAAATATTGATTTATTAGATATGCCTTATTTTAGTATTTGTTTTAGGCATATTTTATTCATGACTTATTTGGTTATTGTTAAGTCATAATTGTGATATCTGTATCTATTGGTTTGATATGCCTTTTATGGATTTTTGGGTTTTAGGCATATTTTAAGATGACTTATTTTAGAGTTAATTCATATATGGATTTATAATATGGTGAATTTAACTAATATGCCTTATTATGATTTTTTATTTGGCATATTTTATTATGACTTATTCTTTTAGTCATTTAATTAGGATATTAGCATCTCACCTCTTTATTTAGATGTAGTCCGACCTATTTATTATTTGAATACTCGGGTCAGGCCGAGACTTTATAGTTACATGGACTTATTTACTTGGATTTTGAGTTAGATTTGGAGTAGACTATTTTGATAATTTTTGTTTACTTCATCATTATGTATATTGACATTTAGTAGTTATGTCATGCATATTATTCAGTAGTCATTTTGTACGCGATATAAAATATGAGATACGATATATATTAGAGTGAGTCTAGTATTGACATTTTGTAGACCCGCATCTTATAATGAAATATGTCGTATATTAATCCGTTGCAATCTGTACTCTGGTTCTGATTTACCTATATTATATATTGTTTTGAATATTTTTAATCGATGGGTATTTCATTGTATTAATACTGCAAATGTCAAATTTTCAGTTCATATCCTCAAAAAGGTAAATAAGATGTGTCCATATTAGTATAAAGATATATTCACATTCGATTGCCCTTAACCTGCCATATTCTCAAGATTAGCAGACAAAATTACTTGTAATGTTCTTTACTAAACTTGGCATAGCTGTGGGGTCATTACACGAAACATCGTAAAAGCTTTATTGTAGAAGTTCAATTCGAAGCACCTTCTCTGGTTTGTGCGGAACCTCATCCTTTGGTGTTATCAGATGTATAATCTTTCCTTTATAGGTGAGGATGGTTCTAACAAATTCGAAAGGCTAACATATGCTTTCGAAAGGGTTACTTTTGCCAAATGTTCTTCTGATTGATGTAGATAAAGACAAAACAATCTTTTGAATGGTTTGGCGCATGTGCAGAAAGTATGCTACACATTGCCTTCGAAAGGTACCCTTCGACCTTGTCGAAAGATTTATGCTTATTTAAAATATTTCTAAAGCATCCTTTTGGCCTCTTCGAAACATTTTGCTGGTGCCGCCATCCCTTGTTATTCCTTCTTATCTATCCATCTTGGTCTCGACAAGGTCGACATGACCTTTAGATCATGATGTAGCTGTCTCCTTAATGCTTAGGTGGCCTCCTTTTAACCTTGTTGAAAGCCCCATTTGATGTTTGCAGGAACCACTTTAGTACCTTCAGAAATTTACTTGCACTATTGTTCGTTCTTTCATACTTTCACTCTTGAGAACATTTTATGGATAACATTTATCCTCTCTAATAAGAAAGGAGCTTTTGTTCTTTAGAACAAAAACTCCAAAGAATTTCTTTCTTTGTTTCCTGCAAAACAGATATTAACTTCTATTAGGTTCATAACCTAGTTATGATACCCTGATAGATCACCTTATAATTTAAGACACTATCTGGTAATTTTATTGGGCAAAGCATTGAAATAATTACATGACCAAATATTTTTAATTTTGATAATAGAAATATGAAACGATATCACCTGATCTACCATCCTTAATTTAAGTAAATAAACCTTCTCGAAAGGCCACTGCATACTCCAAATCCTCTGTCCTTGGGTTATGTTTTCTTCAGCCATTAGGTACTAACTTCCATCTTAAAGTGGTTTTATCTTGCGATTTTACTATAGTTCATTTTCATCCCTGCACCTTATGTCAGAAACTTTTATTTATTAATTGATAAGCTAATAAATAATTTGGTGTTGATGCTGTTTGATCATATAAATATCAGGAAGAACCCTTTTTCTCTGTACCCTAACCTTTAATGAAAGCCCATCTGGTATTCATAAAATCTTGTATTGAATTCAAATTCAGAAATTCAATGGAAAGTTCATAAATCATTACAGAAATTCAGTAAAGGGATCAAAAATTCATAAACCAGAAATTAAATAAGAAACTATTATGAAAATCCCATAAGGAAATTAGGAGCATGGAATCCACAAATTACCATAAAAATCAATCGGGAAATTTAAAATTGACGAAATTAGAAATTCAGTAGGAGATCATTATGAAAATTCAATACGGAATCTAAGAATTCACTAATGCCTTATAATACATTAAGAAGATTGCACAAATCAGTTTTGAAATAGATATACATTTGTCTTCCCCGGGTTGCAGGGTAATTGAAAATAGTCTTCCTGTGAAAATGCTGTTGAGAAATTTCATTTAAAACAATTTGCCAAAAATAAAGTTGGTATACATAGTTTTTCTCATAAATTGGAGAAGGATAAATAGTGGTCGGAGATTTCTTGAAAGCCAGCCTTTACATTGCTTTGATTGAAATATTATTAGTCGTCTTGTATCAGTCATTTGAGTTGTCTTTTTTAGGTAGCTAGAAATTTGTTGTGCTCCAAGAGTATGTTGAGTGCTATGGCCTGGTTTTGTTTTACCTGTAATGACACACGAATTTTGAATCAATACATAGTCAATTTTCGACACAAATCTAAGTACGAAACAATGTATAAAAGTATAAATCAAGTTAAAAAGATATGAGAGAAAAGAGTTCATAGTTGAACTAATGCTGCAAGACTTCATGATTTGATAGAGGTTCACATTTTGATGTTGCTAAGTTGCTTTCTTCTTAGCTTGAATATGATATCTTTTTAAGTTTCTTTAATAAACTCCCTTAGGAATCCTAACTTAATCATGCTTTGAATATCTTCTACCAAAATGCGACATTCATCGATTTCATGTCCATTTGCTTTATGGTAATCGTAGTAACTACCTCCTTTATTTGGTTCTGGAACGTTTCGGATCTTATAAGGAACGAGAAAATTTTCTTGTCCTTCATCAAGGAGAATATATGAGAGAGTGGCTTATTTAGGACTATATGATTGGATTTGGAAATCTCTTTTCGACTTCCCTTTTGGTTTCCACTTTTCCTTGGTCTCTTGTCGAGATGCTCAAAGTCGAATTTTTCTTCAATACATTCTCGTTGAAATTTTCTCACAGCATAATGTGTTTCATCCATTTGTATAAACTTTTGAGCTCGGAGATAGAAATGGCGTAAATCTTTGCATCCATTAGCACAAAGGTCTTTCCAAAAAGGGGTTTGTTCGATCAATCCTGATCGAACTGCTATAAGCTTTTCTCTATTCGTTGTACTTTCTGCCTTTAGTGCCTTTGTCCTGAATCTGTTCAAGTATTCACCAAGAAATTCTCCTAGTTTTTGTTTGATTGTAGCTAACAATCTAAAGTCCATGGTTTAGTCTCTGAATATAGAGTATTGTGTCATGAAATCATAGGAAAACTATTCCCTAGAACAGAAGGTTTCCACTTGATGATTCTTGTACCATTTGATAGCTGCTCCTTGAAAGGTAGTTGAGAAAAGTTTGCAGCGAATTGGCCCAGGAGCATCATATAAGTTCATCCAGTTTTCAAAAGCTACAAGGTGATCTTTCAGATTAGTAGTTCCATCATATTTTAATGGATGAATTTGAATAGGAGGAGGGAGACAACTGCCATTATCTCTTCTGAAAAAGGAGTCTCTTGCGGGATAACATATTTTTCTAGATCAAGAATTCCTTTTTCCTTATGCATATCCATTTAGTGTAAGATGTCTTCTCGATCGGCTTTATGTTCGTGGAAGCCATTGCTGTTTCCTTGGGTTGGACTATTTAATTGCTCGGGGGACCCTTTAACTTGACTTTTTTGGTTTAACTCTTCATCATTTTCCTCATTTGGAGATTGCGCTTCATCTTCTCTTTCCATAATCCTTAATGATCCTTGAGATGGAGCTCTTTCAAGAAGTTATTGCATTGTTATCATTTGTTGTTAGAGATTCCAGACTTTAATCTCATTGTTTTCCAATCTTATCAGGGTTGAAGGTTGCCCAATTTCCATAGTCTGAAAGTTAATGTTTGAAACTATGTCATCTTCCAAAGTTGATTGTGGCGTAGCTTCATCATTTGGATAGTGTTGTTATTCCATGCTCTTACCATTTTCTCCTCTCGAATGAAGAACTCTGTGCAATTAAGCTATGATGAAAGTTATTGGGGAGCGAAGGTTCAAGCCTCCTAGCGCTAAAAATGTTAACAAGAAAATTTGTCAACACCTCAAAGTGGAGTTTGAAGTAATAGTGATCCCTTCGAATCCTCCTTTTGAGTAAACAAAGGTAGCTTACACTCTTTATATAGTCAAATATGGTTAAAAAACTTCCTTTTATACCTTTCGATTCAGTCGAAAGGATAACCTCGCTTTTGAAGCACCTTTCGAATTTGATTGGGCTATAACTGTATCCAAACTGCCTTTCGAAGTAGTTGAAATAGCTTAAGGCTAGGACCTGTTGGTTTTGGAAACTAGTTGGATTAAGTAGATTTTGACCCCATCGAAAGGGAATGCTCCAAATATGTTGTAGACTTAAGCCAAAAATCAAAGGATATGTATGTGTTAGGGGTTTCGACTTAGCCGAAGAGCATCCTTCCACTAAATTTACATCTAGTAGACATAATAGCATGAAACAAGAATCTCGGGATAGCTATATAACCAAGATTTTCATAATCTTTATCTTTATTGAACTGAGATATACAATCTGGCCAAATCCCCAATCGATTTTGAAATTAGGGTTTACGGACTTTTAGAAGATATAACTGAGAAATCCAAGAAATCTGATCCCTAAAGCAGACTCCTGGGGTCTTATTAATAGGAGTGGGTCAACGCCTATCGACCCCTTGCATTTGACATGGTCGGAAGGTATGCTTCCCTTCTTTTGTATGCATCCTTCGAATCACAGCTTTCGATCTAGTCGAAAGGATTACATAACCGCCCTTCCGCTGCTGCTGAAGACCGGGCTTCCTTCTTTTTGGCTTTATTCCTTTCGACTCTATCGAAAGGTACATTGCTTGACTGCTTCTAACTTCATCAAAAGGTATTGCTAAATGGCTTTCAAGTTCATCGAAAGGTGCATAAATGCGCTTTTCAATTAGTTGCTTATGTTCCATGTAAGTTAACATGGGTGTTGCTTTGTGTTTCATGGATTTCGAACGAGTCGAAACATCGTAATCGCGTTGCTGTAGAAATCCGTTTGAAAACATCTTTCTTGGCTTGTGCGGAACCTCGTCCTTTGGTGTTATCAAATGTATAATATTTACTTCATAGGTGAGGAAGGTTCTAACCAATTCAAAAGGCAGGTATATGCTTTTGAAAGGGTTACTTTTGCCAAATGTTCTTCTAATGAATGTAGACGAAGACAAAACCAATTGTTTCGAATGATTTGGCGCATGTGTAGAAAGATGCTACTCATTACCTTCGAAAGGTTCCATTCGACCTTGTCGAAAGCTGTTTTCTTATTTAAAATATTGTTGAAGCATCCTTTTGGCCTCTTCGAAAGGTTTTGCTAATGCCACCATCCCTTGTTCTTCCATCTTTTCTATCCATCTTGTTCTCGACAAGGTCAACATGACTTTTTGATCGTGATGTATTTGTCTCCTCGATGCTTAGGTGGCCTCTTTTTAAACTTGTCGAATGCCCCATTTGATGTTCGCAGGAACCACTTTAATACCTTAAGAACTTTACTTGCGCTATTGTTCCTTTTTTTATACTTTCACTATTGAGAATGTTTTATGGAAAACAGTTTCTATTCACTTTGACCCAAAAGTTCTATTTAAGGATTAAACCAAATGGTTTCGAAAGAGGTACTTTCAATTGATTTCGAAGCTATGCTTCTATAACTTGGAAAGTTATGCTTTAATTCTTTCGAAAGGAAGGTTTTGAAGCTTTCGAAAGAGATGTTTTAAAGTGTTTCGAAGGGTATATGCTTAATGTTTTGAAAAGAAGAATTGAATGCTTCCAAAAGAGATATTCTAATGGTTTCGAAAGTAAAGGTCTAAGGTTTCGAAAGCCTTTGTTTTCAAAAAAAGTACCCAATCTCATTTTTAAAGGAAAACCCATGGCAATATAAAAAACTTTGAAATGGTTTTTAATTTTGGAGTTTTTAAAGAAGCATTCCTTGATAAGTATAGTAGGTCAAAGGGATTAACCGTACTTTATGTGAATGATTTCAAGGATATAAAACCATAAATGTTCGGATTATTATTGCTATGCTCAAATATTATATGTGCTTCTTCCATAAACACATTCACTGTATAACGGACCTGTAACTGTATTTTGGGGAGAAAGAGTGGAATAACTAGCTTGGTTGGCCCAGTAGTGAATATGAAATTTTAGTTAACTCCTGTATGAGTATAATTGCATTCCGGAGGTCGGGTAGACTAGGAATTAGGATGCCCAAAGACTAATCAAAAAGTTGTCAGTTTGGACAGGTTTATAGTAAACCCATGAAAACTATGTTTGGACAGAGTTATTGGCAAGGGCCATTAGTTTTGTAGTGATCCCATGAAAACTAAATCCGAATAAAGTTATTGACAAAAGTCAATAGGTTCATAGTCAACCCATGAAAACTATGATATGATGGAAGTTATTGGAGATACCAATAGTTTCAGGGTAAACACATGAAATAATTGAATGAAGTTATTGGTATGGACCAATAGGTTCATAGTGATCGCATGAAAACTATGAAACCGTGCAGATAGTCTACAAGCTATAAACAGGTTATTAGTCAGCCCATGAAAACAGAAAGGTTAATAGTGATACTAGAATCTATAACTAAGACAGATAGTCAATTGAATGGGTATGGGAAATCAAGGATATTTTACATGTTTTCATATCATCATGATATCATAATTTGCTATGTTTTTAATCATTGTGGATGCAGGAGCACAGTATTAGTTATTGTAAATTTTTGGGTAAGATACTAGTGAGTGGAAAACCTATTCCGGTGAGAAGTGTGTTCTCACTAGATATCTAAATGGTTCGAGATGGTAGGTTATTATTCATACCAGGCTTTATGTCGAACTCGAAGTTTATGTTTTCCCCTTAAACTCTCGGTTGCTCAATTAGTTTTGACAGTTGAGATTTTTTGATTCTCCTTTAGACAAATAAGCTTCCGAAGATGTGCAGGAGGAAACTAGCTATTAGGAGTAATTTTCCATTTGATTCCGCTGCGTTTTGATGCAAAGGAAAAGTTCTTAATTGCCTACATATATATACACACACACCCTAATCATCCAAGGGGGCATCTTCATATGTCGCTCTTGGCGTAGTTTGCAATAATTACATTTTCTTTGAACATGGCTCTCGAATCTAGGATTGTGTAATTAATTTGAAACATGATTGGAATGGAATGAGAAATTAGTTTAATGATTTTAAAATTTCTCATATCCATGTGTTTCTGTTGTATCAATGTATCTAACATTACCACATTTGGTCATCGAGAATTATTAACTATAGATGATTGCAGCATCCGTAGCCGTTGTTTTTTGCTCTCCAAGTAGGGATGTTACAAGTTGGTATCAGAGCATAGGTTTGTGAAAACTTAAATGAAATTTCAAAATTAAAATGGTTTTTTGAAACATTTTCCAATGAATCAGAAAATAACATTGGGGTTTGTGTTAACGCTATAGTAATGTATTTGTATCTGATAAAATATATGTAAATACGTATTCCCCTCTCTCTTAGACCGTTCTTTTGTACCTTACCAAGTCTCGTATGCAGATTTACGAGTAAGGAAGATATGGATGTAGGAAACGGAAGAGGATATCTTGGTGGAGGAAGCACCATAACAAACAGAAATGTTTGACCCGTTAGGAGGAACCCAGGTCGATAGGCAAATGCTAATTAAAATGCAGATGCTAACATATGTGCTGGAAATCCGCCAGTAGATTTGGGGATGATGTATCAGTTCTTTATCAATCTGATGCAAGCTGGAGAAGCTGCTAGAGTAGCTAGGAATGTTGGAGGAGCTAATCTCGTGGCTCTAATTGGAAGCAACTATGCTAACCAGAGCAGAGATTATACCAGTCTTGGTGGGAAATTGTTTTAGGAACATCGGATGCTATATAAGTTGAGAATTGGCTCTTTCATCATGAGAGAATCTTTGCTGACTTGGGGTTGAACGATGAGCAAAAAAGGAGGCTTGCTTCTAGACAGCTATAGAGAAGAACGTTCTATGGATGGAATAGTGTTATTACCGGAGTTCCCGAGGAAGAGTTGACTTGGGTGGAATTTGGGAGAAGATTCGAGCAAAGGTTTTTGTCTGAAGTTGCCAGGTCGGCATTGTTAAGGAATTTCATGGACATGGTGCAAGTTAGATGTTGGTGATTGAGTATATCATGAAGTTTGATATGTTATCCAGATATGGACAGGCTACCATTAACACCATCATCAAGAGGACTAAGAAGTTTATTCAGGGATTGAGACCCGATATAGCAAGGGCAACCCTGCCACATCTTCATGATCCTTGTAATGTTGTTGTTGAAATGGAAATCCGACATAAGGAGATGCTTGCTACTTATGGGAAGGAGAAATAGGTTGAAACCCAGAGTTCTCTTGACAAGAAAAGGAAGTTCTTCAAGAAGAAGGGATCCCAGATGGGAGAAGCTGCTAATAAGGCAAAGGCTAATCTAGTTTTCTTTAAGTGCGATAAGAAGGGTTATTATGCTCATGTATATCGAACTAGTAAGGGGGAGAAAGCCGTAGACAAGAAGGGGGTCAAGTGCTTTAACTGCGACCAGGTTGGGATTATAAGAATCAGTGTCCCTAACTAGTCAGGGCATACAAGGGAAAACTCTACTGTTGGACCATTGTCTGCTAGGTCAACTACTGCTGAGAAGGGAAAGACTGTGATGGAAGGTATTCTTTTGCTTTGAAGTTTACCAATTAGGATATGATTTGATATTGGTATATCGCATTCATTTTTATCTCAATGTTTGGTTGATAGGTTATGTTTAGAACCCACATACCGTGTTACTTCCTTAAGGGTTGCGAATTCGATGGGAGGGTATGCAACTCTAGGAATGAGATGTGACCAGTTAGAACTTGAATTATTAGGTCATAAGTTTGCATGCAGTATGTATGTTTTTGATTTCATAAACTTTGGAATCATTTTGAGTATGGATTGGTTGGGTAAATATGAGGCTTGCATATTTTGCCAGGGCAGGGAAATATCATTGAGACACCCTGATATTCATAACCGAATTATATTCTCAGTGGATGATTCTGATCAGAGTGCTTGTGCGTTGTTGAGTGCTATGGAAGTGGAAGAAGAGTTAAGTCAGGTTCGAATGGAAGATAATTTGGAGATGTTTTTGAGCCGATTATCGGATTACCACTGAAACAAGCCGTTGATTTTGGGATAGATCATGTGCCAAAAGCAGAACCTGTAACCAGGCCGCCTAGCAGGATGACACTGACTGAGAAGAAGGAATTGAAGGTGCGGCTAATGGATCAGGAAGAGAGAAATTTTTTTAGACCAAGCAGTTCGCCATGGGGTGCAGCCGCGGTGTTCGTGAAAAACCAGATGGGTCATTAAGGATGTGTATCGACTATCGTAAGTTGAATGAGAAGATGATTAAGAATAAATATACTTTGCCAAGAATCGATGATCTATTTGATCAGATGTGTGGAGCCATAATATTTTTCCAATTGGATTTGGCGACAAGGTTCCATCAGTTAAGAGTGGCAGAGGACAGTATTCCGTTGACAGCATTTCAAACAAGGTATGGTTCGTACGAGTGGTTAGTAATGCCATTTGGGTTAACGAATGAACCAGCTTTCTTTGTAGATTTGATGAACCGAGTTTTTCGAGAGTACTTATATAGGTTTGTATTTATATTTATAGATGACATTTTAGTGTACTCTATAGATGAAAGGGAGCATGAAGATCATCTTAGAGTAGTGCTTAAGATACTATGGCAGCATCAGCTGAAAGTGAAGTTTTCCAAATGTCAATTTTGAAAGAAAGAGGCTAACTTTCTTGGTCATGTGGTTTCAGAGAAGGAGTTGTCAATTGATCTAGAAAAGATTGAAGCTGTTAATAACTGGAAGAGACCAAAGACGATGACTGAAATTAGAAGTTTTCTTGGACTTGCTGGCTATTACCGGAGATACATTAAGGATTTCTCACGGATAGCGATGCCTTTGACTATGTTAACTAGGAAGGATGGGAAGTTTATTTGGGCTAACAAATATGAGGAATCATTTCTTAAGTTAAAGCATTTGTTGACCAACGTGTCTGTGTTAATGGTTCCAGACGAAAACCAAGGGTTGGTGGTGTATACCTATGCATACGGAACAGGATTAGGAGTTGTGCTGGTGAAGAAGGGTAAAGTTATTGCCTACGTTTCACAACAGCATAGACCGCATGTAGTGAGATATCCTACTCATGATTTAGAGTTGGCAGAGGTGATTTTTTCATTGGAGATATGAGGACATTATCTCTTAGGGGAGATATTTGAGTTGTACACAGATCATAAGTATTTAAGATATTTATTCTCTTATAAGGAGTTGAATATGGGACAACAGAGGTGGTTGGAGTTTTTAGCATCTTTTGATTTTATACACCTAGGAAAGGAAATAATGTAGCGGATGCTCTTAGTAGAAAACATCAGAATGTGGTGTTAGCTATGTTAGCAGAATGGAATGATTTAGAAGCCTTGACTACTTGTAGTGTGTAGTTAAGGTCGACTGCTAGTTCTAGTCAAAGCACCACCATGTTGTCATGTTTAGAAGTTTGACCAGTGTTGATCGAAAGAATTATTTCTAAGAAGAAAGAGGATCCATTATTATCTAAGAAGATTAGAAGGCTTCAGGTTGGTTCGAAGATCGATGATCTAAAGGATTTTAGTCCTGACCAAAGGGGATGGTTGAGAAAGAAGGAACGGTTATGTGTTCTGAATGTTGAGGACTTAAGGAAAGAAGTTATGGGGGAATGTCTTCAATCCAAATTTATGATTCATCCTGGAGGAACCAAGATGTATTAGGATATGAAAAGGTGCTTCTATTGGGAAGGTATGAAGAAGGATGTTGGCTTGTGGGTTACGCGGTGTGCGAACTATCAAAGAGTGAAGGGCAAACATCAGAAGCTGAGTGGATTGCTTCAAACTTTGGAGATTCGTGTTTGGAAATGGGATTCAATATCGATGGATTTTATAGGTGGCTTGTCAAGGTCGAACAGAGGAAATGAAAGTATATGGGTCATACTGGACAGGTTAACAAAGAGTACCCATTTCATTCTAGTTAAGTCAACCAGGACAGCACCTGTTTTAACTAAGTTGTGCATGAAGAACATAGTTAGACTACATCGAATTCCTAGTAATATAGTCAGTGATAGAAATGCTTTATTTACTAGTGAATTTTGGAAGAGTCTACCGAATATGTTAGGTAACAAGCTCAAGATAAGTACTATGCATCACCCTTAGACGGATGGGTAGAAAGAGTAAGTTACTCGAGGATTTGTTAAGAGCTTGTGTGTTGGACTATGGTGGATCATGGGAAGATCACCTACATTTAGTGGAGTTTTCCTATAATAATAGTTATCCTCTTAGTATAGGAATGGCGCCTTTTGAAGATTTGTATGGAAGGCCATGCAAATTACTAGTATATTGGTTAGAGACTGGAGATAGATTAGTCTTGGATTCAGAACTGGTTAGAGAGGCGACATAGAAGATTGAGTTGATCCAAGAAAGGATGAAGGAAGCTCAATATATACAAAAGAGTTGCGCGGATAAAAGATGTAAAGATCTAGAATTCTCGTTTGGTGATTGAGTGTTCATTATGGTATCATCGATGAAGGATGTGGTATGATTCGTAAAGTCAAGGAAACTGGCATGGAGATATGTTGGACCATTCCTAATTATAGAGAGGATCGGGAAGCTCGCATACAGAGTAGAATCGCCCAGCAGTATGGTAGGTGTCCATAATGTGTTTCATGTATCTCATCTTTGCAAATATGGGCATGATCTAGGGACTACAATTCCACCGACAGAGTTGGAAGATTTGATAGTAGAATCAAATTTGACTTTTGTTGGATAACCAGTTCAGGTTGCAGCGAGAGATGGGAAGAGGTTAAGAAACAAGATAATAAAGTTGGTGAAAGTTCAGTAGAGCGACAACGAGGACTGTACTTGGGAGACAGAAGACAGGATTAAAGATATTTATCCTGATCTGCTACAAGGGTATGTTCTATATTAGCTTTATATAGACTGTTGCTAGTCAGGTAGGCTAGTATGGTAGTTAAGAGATGTTATAGATATGGATATGCTTAGTATTTAGTCCTTACTGAATTTCGGTGATGAAATTCTTTAAGGAGGGAGCCTGTAACACTCCTAATTTTAATTACATTATTCAGGAGATTTAATTAGATAAATTAAATAGAACAATGTAAAGATTGGAGTGATAAGAGGATTGAGATTTTAAAGTTTAATAGAGGTCGTGCTTAACTACATAAAAAAAATTAAAAGAGTGAGTTTATGGAAATGGTTTCAAGGGAATAGCCATCCATCATAACCCTTAACCCCTAAACCCTTATTTCCATTTTCATTTCACAAGTTAAAAATTCTAAAACTTATACCAAAAGCTCAAGCCGGCCATAACTTGGGGGAAAAGAGGAGAAAAATCAATTAAAAGCTAAGGGATCAAGCAAGGAGAATTAAGTAAGATCAAATCTCAAGTTTCTTATCCAAAGCAAGGTGAATAATAATCAAAACCATTTCATTTTCATTTTTAAAGAGCGTTTATTTTGGGTTTTAAGTTTAAAACCTTTATGGTGATTTTAATGATGATATGCTTGGATTACATGATATGTATGATTCAAGCAAGTATATTTGATAATTGGTTTATTGGATTTTAAGGCTAAAATCGTATATATTGGGATTGAATGCCATGAGGATTTAATATGTTATGTAAAACATTATCTTGGAGATGGGTTTAAATTTTCATAATTATCCAAGCTATGGATAATTTATTATGAATTTTTGAAGGAAGAAATAGATAACTGGGTTTAAAAATTTATTTCGGTTATTATATAAAGGATTTTGGGACCTAAATTTATATATGTTAGATAACGAATTAAAAGAGAATTATGATGATTTTTGAGAATTTTCCTATGTAATTTTCTATGCAAATTAAATTAATTAAGTTGAAGGACTTAAATGTTTTAATTGTTTTGTTAAAGGGGAGGGCTTCCTTACTAATTATTTTTAATTAATCCTGGATGAATTTGGTAGTCCTTTAGAAAAGATTTTGGTAAGGATTATGAAAACCAATTATATATTTACAAACAGACAAGTTAGTTCAAAAGAATTTACTTAAAAAGGCAACAAAACAGTTATGGATAGATTTATTGTTTTTCCACTTCCAGTGGCAACCTTTCAGCCCCACACCTTTGCCCCCAACTGAGTCAAAACTAATACACATGGTATCAATGCTTTGGTACAAAGTGGATTGGTGAAAGGCAATGGGTATAGAGTCAAAGTCGTGCTTTCGAAGGGGTCAAGACCAATTTAAATAGCTTTCGAAGGCCTTTGTTTCACTTTCAAAAGAGATGTCGCTTGCCTTGTTTTTAAAAGAACGTTTTCGAAAGTGTTTTAATATAGCTTTCGAAGGGGTTGTTGGCTTCTTGTTTTGAAAGGGTAGCTTTCGAATGAGTTGCCACGTTTTATGTTTTAAAGAGAAGCTTTCGAAAGGGTAGTTTTGAACCAAGTTGAAATCTTGCTGTCGTCTTCATACCATTCAAAGATGTTGAAGTTTTCAATGAGTTCAAAAGGCAAGCTTTTGTTTTACAAATATAATCAGCTACTTCCCAATGCTTTCGAAAGGGCTCCAGTAGCCATTTGAAATAACGGTTTCGAAGGCTATGGCTTCGAAAGGTGTTTCGAAGCCATAGCCTTCCAGTTGTTTTACTAAAATATTGAAGCTTTCGAAAGGATTGTTCCCAAACAATCTATTTTCCCCAAATTCTTTTACTCGAAGGTTAATGGTTTTGAAAGGGTCACTTTCGTTTATGTTCACTTTGACCCAAAAGTTATATTTAAATATTAAATCCAATGGTTTCGAAAGAGGCACTTTCAAATGGTTTCAAAGCTATGCTTTTATAAGTTGGAATGATATGCTTTAATACTTTCGAAAGGATGGTTTTGATGCTTTTGAAAGAGATGTTTTAAAGTGTTTCAAAAGGTATATGCTTAGTGTTTTGAAAAGAAGAATTAAATGCTTCCGAGAGAGATATTCTAATGGTTTCGAAAGTATAGGTCTAAGGTTTCGAATGCCTTAGTTTTCAAAAACAAGAACCCAATCTCATTTTTAAAGGAAAAGTCATGGCAATATAAAAGGGCATTGAAATGGTTTTTAATTTTGGTATTTTTGATGAGCCTTTCCTTGATATGTATTGTGGGTTAAAGGGATTAACCATACTTTATGTCACAATGATTTCAAGGATATAAAACCATAAATGCTGGTATTATTCTTGTTATGCTCAGATATTGTATGTGCTTCTTCTACAAATACATTCACTATATAATGGACCCATAACTATATATTGGGGACAAAGGGTAGAATTACCAGCTAGGTTGATCTAAGAATATAAAAGTTGAGTTAACTCCTGTATTAGTAGAATTGCATTTTGGAGATAAGGTAGACCAGAACTTAGGATGCCCAAAGACTAATCAAAAAGTTGTCAGTTTAGATAGGTTCATGGTAAACCCATGAAAACTATGTTTGGATAGAGTTATTGGCGGGGGACATTAGGTTCGTAGTGATCCCATGAAAACTATATCCTGATAATGTTATTGACAGAAGTCAATAGGTTCATAGTCAACCCATGAAAACTATGATATGATGGAAGTTATTGGAGATACCAATAGGTTCAGGGTGAACCCATGAAATAATGGAATGAAGTGCTTGGCAGGGGCCAATAGGTTCTTAGTGATCGCATGAAAACTATGGAACCGAACAAATAGTCCATAAGATGTGAACAAGTTATTAGTCAGCCCATGAAAACTAAAAGGTTAATAGTGATCCTAAAAACTATAACTGAGACAGATAGTCAATTAAAAAGGGATGGAAAATCCAGGATATTTTATATGTTTGCATATCATCATGATATCATAATTTGCTATGTTTTTAACCATTGTGTATGCAGGAGCACAGTATATGGTTATTATAAATTTTTGGGTAAGATACGTGTAATAACCTAGGGTTTTGCACCAGTTAATTATCGTCGTTAGACGATTAAATTTTGCTAGCTAATTGCTATTGGGAATTTTAATCGGGTTGTGATTCTTTTAAAGAATTGTTAAGGCTATGCGGGCTTTTAATCGAAACTTGGCCCACGTTTTCTATACTTGGTGCCGTGATATTTATCAAAGCACCCATTTCTCCCTTATTCATTTTTCATCGCTAGCCCTAAATCAAAGAAAACAAAATAATGGCGGCTCGTTCTCTTTCAAAAATTAGGGTTTGCGAATTTATGCTTCGGTGATCTGAAGGGGGAAAGAGAAGGACTTCGGCTGCGATTTGGTTTTGGTTCTTCGAAACTAGGTGAGTGATTTCTGACTCACATCTTTAATTCAATCTCGTTATTCGTGAATTCCGTTGCTTGATTTCTTGAATACCACTGCTTTGAATTTTAGTGAGTTGGTGAATTGGGGTTTCGACAATCGACCCCTAAAATTGGTTGAATTTTTGCTCGGCCACTTGATTATCTTGAAATGAATGTGATTTTTATGACTTGTTCAAATTCGTGAATTTCTTGCTTGCCTCTGACTTGTTCATTTGCTCACGGTTTTGACTTGAATTTTGATACGAAACTGACTTCGGCTTTGATGGAACTGATGCTAGAGTACATGCGTTTCTTCGTGTCAACTCTGGCATTTGAATTCCACCTGGTTTGTTGACTTTGGCTTCTATGTCTTTGGTTGTGAATTGGGTTAATGTTTTGGTTTTGACTCGACTTGATAGTGTCACTTGTAGTTGTAGTAGTGTTGCAGTCATTAACTTGTACCACTTGCTATTTACTGGAGTCAGTGGTTCATCACTATCGTATTGATATTGCTTTTCATTTATTTTACTTGTCAACTGCTTCACTTGAAGTCTGGTACTTCACGTAAATTTGGTCATTGATATGCAAGTTTTCAATTGGTCTTCATTATTGAGGCTACACTTTGTAGTTTGCATTGCTTTGTCTTCAACATGCCTATAGTGTTCACTGTTTCGCATTGCTCTATCCACTTCGAGTAAGTTTACATTTTTTTTTTTAGTTGAGCCTGTGCATTTAGGTCATGTTGATGGTGAGGCTTTGTATTGATTTCTTATATCAATTTGTGGTGCACTTTGATAATCATATAGCCAGGCTTGTGTAGATATGCACATGTTCTATTTTACTTTGGCATTGAATCAGTTCTTTTATGGCTCTTCTGGCCATTTTTGGGTCTGAGATGAGTCACTTTCTTGTGTCTGGTCTCTCTGGTCTTTGACTGGTGAACTGTTTTGATACAAGTGTACCTCGTTTCATTTGTAGTTGTATTGGGTTGCTCATGTATATTCCAGTGTACATCACTTGTTGATTCTTTTCGAAACTGTCTTGTGAGGTCGGCACCGTGCACTTTGTTGCATTGTTTATTGGTTTGGTTTGGAATATTTGAGTTGATATTAGCCAATGGTTCACTTGATCTTTTTATGATAAACTGTACTTGATTTATATGTTGCACTGCTCTGGCTTCTAGTTGCTTTGAGCATTTGGATCTGTTTAATTGCAGTCTACATTTATGATTGTGGACTTGCACTTGAACCTCTGGCCAGTTGCACTATAAGCTTCATGTGTACCTCTGAATTTAGGCAAGGCAGTGCACGTGAGCGTGTACTGCAGCCAAATCAGAATTTGACATTTTGAATTGATATATAATTACTTGAATTGTTTTGTGTGTCCAATTCAATATTTTGACATAGTATTTGATTTGGTTTGATTTGATCATTTTTTTGTTGTCTAATTATCTATTTGTTAATTAGATTATGAGTTTCTAATTATTTATTTAATAATTATATTTTGTCATTAACTGCCGTTAAGCAATTCTGTTGTTTTCAAAATTATCTTCATTGATAACATTTATATTTATCTTTGTTGATGATTTGGCTTTGCTGATTTGTTGTTTAACACTGTTTCGTGTTATACTTATCATTATCCGATTCCTTATTAAAGGATTGGATAGGTAAGATTTATTGTGACTGTCGTCTATTTGATTATTTAATTATTATTTCTTCCATGCATTAATAACTGAGTTCGAATTAGACTGACCCGCGTATTATTTTCTTTTGAATTAATACTCGGGTCAGACCGAGTTATTTCAGGTTGTAGATATCATGCTTTGGGTTGTTACTTGAGCTATGAAGTCTCTTGGTATCCTTTGGAGTAGTCGTTGTCATTTTGTAGGATGACATGTATTCATGTACATTATTTACGATAATGTACTTGTATATGTAACTTCCAGTGTCGACAGTTGTTAGTTGTATCATATGTATTGTATCACATGTATTGTAACTGACTTCAGTTATATATATATGAGATTTTATATTATCTGTGTTGTGCATTTAGCTTATCTGTGTTGTTATGATATATATTGTCCTAAACTATTATGAACCATCGTAGTTCGTTTTATACTGGAATTGGATATGTCGATGAGAGTATATAAAACAAAGAGAAGAAAAATATATATACCACTCCTATCGAGATAACAAATACTAGTGTAAGGCCTAACTACGGATGGCCTCTCCTGTCCAGCCTTATTCTTCGTAATAACATACAGTATTTTCTTTTAATACTCTTTGTTATTGTCAGCATAGAGGTGGGGCGTTACAGTTGGTATCAGAGCAGGGGTTTATGGACATAATATAAAACATAACTTAGATGGAACATGTGTTACAACTATTTGTTGATGTTTATTTGTGCCTTGAGTCAAAACTAAAGTTTTGAAATAATGATGAAATTTTTAAATATCTTTATTTAAAAATAAAAGTGAAATTGTGTTTTGATGATTGAGTAATTTGTGTTCTGTTTATCAGAGTGCGCAGCGGAAACAGTGAGACTGTCTTCGCTGAGTACAGCTGATAACCTTTTTGATTTAAAAATCAAAATATGAAAATGAAAATAAATTTCATTGTGTTGTTACATGGATGTATTTATTTTTGTTTTCTTCGAAAATTTCGAATCCGATTGGAGGATCCGAAGCGATTGTAGTTATGTGATTTTGTTGAGATTTTTGCTGTTTTAAATTATCTTCATTGAAGATATAATCGAGTGATTTCTTTGTTCATTTTGCAGTATGCGTACAAATATGATTTGCACGTTACTGCATTAATTTTACGTTGAACCGATGTTTGGTTTTAAACGTATTTTGCTGCCGTTATTTTTATAACGAGATTTTACACCGGTGCTAGACATTTGAAGCACAGTGTTTTGTTGACATTTTAATGAATGAAAATTCATTGGTATTATTTTTTGATGAGAATTATTTTGATGAGATTTTGACATATAAAAATTTCTGTCACTTTGACTTTAGTAACCGTCAAATTTTAAAGTGGATTTACAAGCGGTTATCCCGCAATGTAAATTTGATATCCGTTTTTACGGTCTTTTGAGAAGTGCAATTTTCTTATCAAATTTGCTACAGATATTGCTGTTTTAATCATGTGTTTTAAAAATTGTTTTAAAATAAAACTGTTTTCCAAAAAAATTACAGTTTGCGCTTTCAAAAGAATGAGGAAGCGATTTAAACGCTTCAGCAAAATTGATGACTATGAACCCTCACTTTTACTGATTCGCTTAATTCCGGACTTGTCCGTTTGAGAACGTAAAATGTTATTAATTTAAAATACATGATTTTGCACTTTCAAGGAAACGATGAAGAAAATTAAACGATTTAGTAAAACTCATGGTATGGGACATGTGCGTTTGCTATTTCGATTAATTTCAGACCCGTTAATTGAAATATTTGCTGTTTGATGATTCTGATGATTTATTGGGCTTTCGGGCCATTCTACTGGACCTTCGGGTCATTTGTAGGGCTTTCGGGCCACTCTGCTGGACCTTCGGGTCATTTGATGGACCTTCGGTCAAATACCAGTACTAGACCTTGGGGTCACTCTGCGGAACTTCAGGTCACTTAATGGGCGCCAAAATTGATAGTGCTTGGTAGGCTTCGGCCATCTGAGATGCACGTGCGGCGTAGCTAAAACTCGTCATCTGATGGGATCGATCCACATTTTATGTTGATTTTCTAGTCATTTTAATTGATTTCTAGATATTTGTTGTTTCCAATTATCTGCAGGTAATTGGATATTTGTGTTTTTGAATATCGTTTTTGATAATTGGATATTTGTTGTTTCTGATTATCGTTTTTGATAATTGGATATTTTTTGTTTCTGATTATCATTTTTGATAATTAGATATTTGTTGATTTGAGATTTCTAATTATCGTTTTTGATAATTAGATATTTGTTGATTTGAGTTTTCTGATTATCTATTTAATAATTAGATATTTCTTGATTTGAGATTTCTGATTATCGTTTTTGATAATTAGATATTTGAGTTTTCTGATTATCGTTTTTGATAATTAGATATTTGTTGATGTGATATTTCTGATTATCGTTTTTTATAATTAGATATTTGTTGAGTTGAGATTTCTGATTATCGTTTTTGATAATTAGATATTTGAGTTTTCTGATTATCGTTTTTGATAATTAGATATTTGAGTTTTCTGATTATCGTTTTTGATAATTAGATATCTGTTGATTTGAGATTTCTGATTATCGTTTTTGATAATTAGATATTTGAGTTTTCTGATTATCGTTTTTGATAATTAGATATTTGATTTTTCTGATTATCGTTTTGATAATTAGATATTTGATGTTTTCTGATTATCGTAATTGATAATAGAATATTACTGATAATTGTATTTATTCAGTTTTGTTGTTTCTGATTATCTATTTGATGATTAGATTTTGTGAGAATTTGTGAATTTCTTTTATGAAATTAAAAGATTTCTTTGGCGTTTGTATTCTTGACCTTTGTTTTTTTAGCTTAACTAGTTTATGTTAGAAAATAATTGTTATTGATTACTTTAATTATGAAAATTGCGGGGACGCAATTTTTATAAGGAGGGGAGTCTGTAATAACACGGGGTTTGCACGGTTAATTATCATCGTTAGACGATTAAATTTTGCTAGCTAATTGCTATTGGGAATTTTAATCGGGTTGTGATTGTTTTAAACAATTGTTAAGGTATGCGGGCTTTAATCGAATCTTGGCCCACGTTTTCTATACTTGGTGTCGTGATATTTATCAAAAGCACCCATTCCTCCCTTATTCATTTTTCATCGCTGGCCCTAAATCAAAGAAAACGAAATAATGGCGGCTCGTTCTCCTTCAAAAATTAGGGTTTGCGAATTCGTGCTACGGCGATCTGAATGGGGGAAAGAGGAGGACTTCGGCTGCGATTTGGTTTTGGTTCTTCGAAACTAGGTGAGTGATTTCTCACTCACATCTTTAATTAAATCTCGTTTATTCGTGAATTCCTTTGCTTGATTTCTTGAATACCACTGCTTTGAATTTTAGTGATTTGGTGAATTGGGGTTTCGACAATCGAACCCCTAAAATTGGTTGAATTTTTGCTCGGCCACTTGGTTATCTTTAAATGACTATGATTTTTATGACTTGTTCAAATTCGTGAATTTCTTGCTTGCCTCTGACTTGTTCATTTGCTCATAGTTTTAACTTGAATTTTGATACGAAACTGACTTCGGCTTTGATGGAACTAATGCTAGAGTACATGTAACGTATACGGGTTTTCGTCGCCGAAAAACCGAATAGTTATGGGTTTTTAAAAAAAAAGAAAGAGAAGAAGAAGAGAGAAAATAGAGAGGAAAGAAGATAGACAATTTTTTTTAGAAAATAGAAACAGAAGATAGAACATTTAAAAAGAGAACGGAAAGAAAGAAATAACAGAACAACAACAGAATCTCACAATTCGCAGCGGAACAACATATAATAATAAATGATTAATCTTTAAACAAAGAACTATATCAGTTATTACATTACATTTCATTACATCATATCATCAGAGTATACAACATCATACAACATCAAACAATGCAGCGGAAAAAGAAATACTATATAAACTAGTAATACGCCATGCCATCCAGCTTGCCTCCAGCAACTCCAGAATATCCAGAATATCCTGATAAACCTAACTCTTAACTGCCCGTGTGGAAATTGGTGGGCACCCAGAGTTTAGGAAGGAAAACAATAAACTCCGAGTCAGTCATGTGACTGGTGTGAGAACTCAAAACAGTTTATTTAACTTTAAAATCAAAATAGAAGAATATTTTTAAATTCAATTCGCAATGCTTTTTAAAAATGTAACTACCATAAGACCTCCCACCACACACACAATGCAAACGCAGACCTGGAGGAGATTTCTTCTTATGTGAGTCAAAGATGCTTGATACGCATTTAAAATAACATTTGATATTATTACTAGTGCATAGTGTAGAACAAATCCTTTCGAAAGTAAAGATATAAATCATAGCCAGCATAGGTACCATTATATTATGCCTACTATAGCTACCTCCTGAGGAAGCAGGTTCTACAACTAAAACCGTACAAGATCGTATTGTTTCTTTGGATTTCCAACAAATGGTCAGGCCAAGGAACTTCCCATTGCCACATGAGAATGCCTCTGGAAAGACATCCCCGAGAACCAAACCGGAACTCTGCCAACACAAGGCCGGGTTACCCCTAACTGGGTAACTACTGACACGAGCACGCCATTCCCCGATCGTAAACGACCTTTCTCTCGGGATCCCAATAACCAACAACCACAAAGTAATAAATTCGTAGTAATCACATAGGTTAAATATCTGGGCTCCATACCATGATACCACCTCTATCCAGAAGGAAATGGACATACCCTAAGGGGAGCTACAGCAACCCCTAATAACCTTGCCGCATCTTTCCTGTTTTGACCATTTCCGGGATGTGAGGCTCGATGAAGTCACGTCCACAACAACATACTTTATACAAAAGCCATGCTTTGGGTCAACAAATGATCAACACAATGATCACTAAGATAGACGATCAAATAAATGATCCTATCACAAATAATCAACACAATGATCATTTCAGCATCACTCAGCATGTCACGTTACCAAATTGGGAATATATCGCTGATAACTTCAACTATATAACCTTTGAGCTCGTACGTCTCAAAGAAGGGTGTTAAGCAAAGAATAAATTCTCCGCCACCAACAGAAATATATTTGAAAGAAATCGGCTTTATATCTCAACTTGTAATGTCAGGCATACAATCCATACAAGTCTGTTCCGGGATCGAACAGAACCGAAGGCACTTACAAAGAAGTCCTTGCAATCCGGATATTCACAATCCTGATCAGATTCACCATCACATATGGAGAACTCTATACCGGAGCAACTCGGTGCAGAGTCAATCGATAGTTCATCCTATCGCTCTTGCAAATACCGGTCTTCAACACCGATCTTCAATGCAATTTCACAACGACGTATCACATACTCGGAATGGGTTATACGACCCCATGGTCCTTTCCCGGTCAACCCGAATAGTGAGCGCTTATTCAAAAATAAGTGTGCATTCAAATTCAATCAATTCACATCAAATACCCATTCAAAGGGAAATACTGATAGTCGGTTATTGAACTATCACTGGATATGCATACATCACCAGATTCCAAATAATTTTCCAAATTATTTATTTTCCAAAATATCTTTACAAGATATAAAATTTCAACACTTCAAAAATAAATCAATATTTATTTTTAACTAATTTCACTTTTCACATATAAATTCCATAATGAATTTATATTTCAAAATATCCATGCATATTCGATTTCAATAATCCATTTCAATTTATCTTCAAAAAGATAAATTCTCAAAATATTCACTTTATATTGGAAAACATTTCCATACTTATTCATTCATAAGTATTTCTCAAATTTTTATTTATTTTCAACACTTAGAAAATATTCAATATACTTAAATCGAAATTAAGTATATTTTTCATTCTTTTAAGGAAATCATTCTCTTAACATATTTATTTGGGCCAAAAGGAATGTTACGTAAAACATCGTTACGACAACCCAAAATCACTAGTATAGGGATTCGAAATTAAATAGATATATAAATCCCAATACTATTCAAAACATTTCCTTTCGGAAATCATTTACTATAACAACAGTGTTATAGTCCACCATTTCCTTTTATTTCACGAAACATCTATTTCAACAATGAATGTTGAAATCTATGCTTTCGAATCTCAACACATTTTAAAACATCATTAGATCGTTTTAATTCTATTTAAGACATCACTTTCAAAACAATTTCTTTAACGTATTATTCACTATTCAAAAACGTGAATATACTACGTTAACAAATTTCATTCTTTTATTCATTTTAATTCAAAGGATTATTCACTATTCAAAAATGTGAATATAACTCTATTTCTAAGTTATAACAATTAACTTATCAAAATAAATCATTTGTGAATTTATAAAACAACGTCTATAAATTCCATTTCTATTTATTTATAAAAACTTCTTTTTTTATAAATCCTTTTATTAACCTATTCCAGTTTATAACTCAATTATAAACTAAAAGTTCATATTATAAGTTAATTACTTATAAAACGATTATTTTTCATAATTGTTCTTTTAAAGACTTTCCAAATCATAAATCTTATAACTTATAAGATTCATTTATTTAACCAAATCTATTCTTCAAATATCTTCACAAATTTTATAAACCTACTGTTTATAAAATTTCATTTATAACTTCACAGTTTATAATTCTATAAATTTCATTCTTTAATGAAATTCATTTTCACTTCATTCAAACATTTATAAAAACTCGTTTTATAATGTCAATATTTCGATTTATAAATATCCATTTATAAATCTCTTAATATAAATCAATTTATATTATTCTTTAAAGCGTATTCAAATTCCTTTATAATTTCACCTTCTCTTGATTTATAAAATAATTAAATTTTATAAATCCTATCTTTAAACTTTTCACAATAAATTCAAATTTCCCAATTTAAACTATTTTATAACTTTATTAACTCCATAATTTCAAAAATCAACTTTTAACTATATTTCTCAAAAATCAGCTTTAACTATATTTCACAAAAACCATAATTTTATAACTTATAAAATTATAACTTTTATTTATTTATAATGGATCAATTCCAGAAATAAAGTATATTTTCAAAAATCATTTTAAAGATCATTTTAAAATCCCAAAATTTGGGTCCAATGATGCTACACACCAAATAGTCAATCACGACTACAACGATATCATATATCAATATGAAAATCCATCAAATATCAAAATATCTGAAATTAAATAAAAACTGTTGAGGAATCCAGTTGGATCCCTCCAACCTGTTTCCCTGCATCCAAAAACATTAGCACAATACCAATTTCGCTCCAGTACAAAATTATCGCGGTATATGTTCTTAATAAATATTATCCGCTTAATAACGGCGTAATAGGGTCTCATCCGCTAAACAAAAAAAATGCGGGAAATCAATCAACTGCAATATATACATATGCCAATATATATATATTGATATTATATATAATACCAATTTCACTGTTTATGAAATATTCGCGGTATATGTTTATATTAAATAACATCCGCTTACTAACGGCGCATAATGTCTATTTTAACAATCAATAATTTACAGTCATCATTCAAACATGCATTCAAATATTTTAAATCTAACTATTTAAAATAAAATCGAAATCTATTCGATTGAGTGAGAAGTTCTCACCTTGGTTTTAATTTCCGTTTTAGCTTTTATTTCGAATAAAATTAAACGCGCGTTTAATTTTACCCGAAATTCTCACTAACTCCAAACGACTCCAAACCAACTCCATCGCGTAGTGCTCGTCCATACGATTCCAACGCAACTGAGTTTGCATTTTTTCGACCTCGTATGAAAAAGATATGCAATTTACAAGTTTGTACACGTTTTATATAAACTAATATAACATAACTTAATTAATTTAACCTACAGCTCATCCTAGCCCTCAGATCTAAATCCAACGGCCCCTGCTCATCTTCCCAAATCACGTTATCATCTCCAGGCATCCACACGCACAAGCTAACCCAACAAGCAAAATTAGGGTTGAATTATACTCTCTCGTTTCTCGACGAAACTCGATCACACGACCACCATAGCGAAGCTCTCGACGCGAGCTACTTCCACCTGCCACCATTGGAAGTTCGGCCCCCCCCTAGCCTAGGGTTGCGTGCGCAGGCCTTGACTGTCGGCCCCCCTATACTCCCTCCACACGACTCCGTTTCCGATCACCACCGTTCACAACGTAGCTCTCACTCCCCTCTCCAACTTTCATGTTGACAACTTCCTCTAATTGTTGACGGATTGGAAGATCTAGAGGGATGAAGTTGATGATTTTCTGGCCATTCAATTTGGGGGACTGGCGGCTACAGTTTTTTTCTGGGGTTAGGGTTATTTTTTATCAAATTTATGAAGATGGTGGTCTATTTATAGAGTTTCGTTCGACACTATTCACCCGGAAATTCCGAACTCCGATTTAGACGCCGTAACCAGCGTACCTAGGGTTTATCCCGCGTTCCGGACACAATGGAACAGGTTTCGGAAGCTAATTCGGAAGTATGTGCGAGTTATGGCTAAAAACGTTCAATTTAAATTAAACCGATTTAAGTCGATTTCTAGGCGTTTTAATTTGTACAGGACAAACGGTAAATCCAATTGACTTGAAATTTGAAACCTTACAATAATATCACATTACGGATCCGATGAAACTGGTTTCGTCGAAATCCGAGACTTTTTGAAAAATGGCTATTTTGACTCGCCAAATTTAAATTAAAAACGATTCGATGCGTTTCGAGCTGCCACGATCAAACGATAGCTCCGATTGACACGAAAATTGAAATCCGGTAATAACTTATTATTACGGATCCAATGAAACTGGTTTCGTTCAATTCTGAGACTGTTCAAAAATTGGCTATTTTACAGTCGATTATTTAATATTAAAATATTCAATTTTCACAAATTAACTTTTAATTCGATTTTAAAAGTTCTAAAATATCATTCTAACTTTAATATGATAAAATAAAATTTTACAAATCATTTTCAATCATATTTAACCCGATTTTCAATTATTTCCATAATTTAACTTATTAAATTGTCGATTTAATTATTCAATTAAATCCAATAATTCAAATAAAAATTTATTTGACTTATAAATTCACTTATTAATATTTAAAATTAATTAAATATTCAAATTTTAATTTATAAAAATTCTGGGTCGTTACAATCTTTCCCCCTTAAAAGAATTTCGTCCTCGAAATTACAAGTAAGAAAAGTTACAGAATCTATTAATTTTCCAAAATTCATAATTAAATTCCTTACAATACTTTACTAAGTTTTCAAATCATACTTAGTAATCTTTTCAAAAACAACTACAATTGTTTAACTTTCAATTCTAAAACAAAGTTAAAGTTTTCCAAAATTTTCCCAAATTTTCTCAAATTCTTCTAACGCCTTAAATTTTCGGAAAAATTCGCCATAGTCTCCTTTGCGCGGCTCGATCCGAAAAAAAAAATGACAGTATATATATCACAAATATACATCTCATCAAGTAATGAGGCATCCCGCAGGGAAAAAAGTGTAAAAGTACGATATTTAATCCGAGATATGTACCTTATATTTTATTAGCAAGCATATACGGCTAATATAGCGCTAAAGCGAACTCCAAATGCGAAGCAAACGCGATCCGCACCTACTAAACTCAACAAACAACATGAGAATATGCACATATGCAAATAATCTCAATATACAACATATAGCAACATAATAACTATACATGTCAACAAAGCAAATGTAGTAAAAGCAATATATATTCAACCATCAACCAATTATCATTCATAATCAATCAATATTCATTTATATTCTCATTAATATACAATGAAATGGTTTTCAATTTCAAATCACATTTGATTTATTTACATTGGATTTTATCAACATTCATTCTCAATTTTAATTAGTTTGCATTCACTAATTAAATCCAATTCACTTTCAATTCTATTCAAATCTATTTACTTTCAATTTGAATTCAATTTCATAGCTTTCAATTTCGCTAATTCACTTTCATTAACACTTAATGAATTATATACAATCAATCAACAATCATATATCAACCAATGTATATTCATTTCAACCAAATTTCTTTACTTTTATTCATTCTTATTCAATTTATTCAACTTAAATTTACATTTAATTGATTAACATTCAATTCATTCATTCCATTCAATTACAACAGTTGAATTTCATTTCATAACTCAAGTTTATATTCATTTTCTCCACTTGATTATTTACTTCGATACCAATATCAATTCCATTCAATATCTCTTAAGTTATATTCCATTTAACTTGAAATTCCCCTTTATTTACAACTCATATTCATATAGTTTCACTTCTTATATATATAGAAATTTATTTCACAATTGTAAATCACTTTAATTATAATTCAATTCTTATAATTCTTTTACTTATACAATTATTCTTTAATTTAGATTATTCAAACAACCTAACAATCAACTTATATACACTTTAATAATTTAGAAAAATTATTCCTTTATATATAAAATATAATCAAGGCAAAATTATTTCATTTACCCAATTTAAAACAATACTGTGCCGAATTGTTCTATTCAAGTGTTTAGAAACCCCTTCGGCAAAGTTGTACATACCGTGCTGAGGAAGGTTCATATACCACTCAACAAACCAATCATCACAATATAAAACAATTTCATATTCACTAACAAATACGCTCTCATAGCTATTATTACACTCAAACTCATTCTAGAGTACAACTGACTCTATCTCTAATGAGTAATACCCAACAGAACCATGGTTGTCGCTTAACCATCAGCTCTGATACCAAATGTAACGTATACGGGTTTTCGTCGCCGAAAAACCGAATAGTTATGGGTTTTTAAAAAAAAGGAAAGAGAAGAAGAAGAGAGAAAATAGAGAGGAAAGAAGATAGACAATTTTTTTTAGAAAATAGAAACAGAAGATAGAACATTTAAAAAGAGAACGGAAAGAAAGAAATAACAGAACAACAACAGAATCTCACAATTCGCAGCGGAACAACATATAATAATAAATGATTAATCTTTAAACAAAGAACTATATCAGTTATTACATTACATTTCATTACATCATATCATCAGAGTATACAACATCATACAACATCAAACAATGCAGCGGAAAAAGAAATACTATATAAACTAGTAATACGCCATGCCATCCAGCTTGCCTCCAGCAACTCCAGAATATCCAGAATATCCTGATAAACCTAACTCTTAACTGCCCGTGTGGAAATTGGTGGGCACCCAGAGTTTAGGAAGGAAAACAATAAACTCCGAGTCAGTCATGTGACTGGTGTGAGAACTCAAAACAGTTTATTTAACTTTAAAATCAAAATAGAAGAATATTTTTAAATTCAATTCGCAATGCTTTTTAAAAATGTAACTACCATAAGACCTCCCACCACACACACAATGCAAACGCAGACCTGGAGGAGATTTCTTCTTATGTGAGTCAAAGATGCTTGATACGCATTTAAAATAACATTTGATATTATTACTAGTGCATAGTGTAGAACAAATCCTTTCGAAAGTAAAGATATAAATCATAGCCAGCATAGGTACCATTATATTATGCCTACTATAGCTACCTCCTGAGGAAGCAGGTTCTACAACTAAAACCGTACAAGATCGTATTGTTTCTTTGGATTTCCAACAAATGGTCAGGCCAAGGAACTTCCCATTGCCACATGAGAATGCCTCTGGAAAGACATCCCCGAGAACCAAACCGGAACTCTGCCAACACAAGGCCGGGTTACCCCTAACTGGGTAACTACTGACACGAGCACGCCATTCCCCGATCGTAAACGACCTTTCTCTCGGGATCCCAATAACCAACAACCACAAAGTAATAAATTCGTAGTAATCACATAGGTTAAATATCTGGGCTCCATACCATGATACCACCTCTATCCAGAAGGAAATGGACATACCCTAAGGGGAGCTACAGCAACCCCTAATAACCTTGCCGCATCTTTCCTGTTTTGACCATTTCCGGGATGTGAGGCTCGATGAAGTCACGTCCACAACAACATACTTTATACAAAAGCCATGCTTTGGGTCAACAAATGATCAACACAATGATCACTAAGATAGACGATCAAATAAATGATCCTATCACAAATAATCAACACAATGATCATTTCAGCATCACTCAGCATGTCACGTTACCAAATTGGGAATATATCGCTGATAACTTCAACTATATAACCTTTGAGCTCGTACGTCTCAAAGAAGGGTGTTAAGCAAAGAATAAATTCTCCGCCACCAACAGAAATATATTTGAAAGAAATCGGCTTTATATCTCAACTTGTAATGTCAGGCATACAATCCATACAAGTCTGTTCCGGGATCGAACAGAACCGAAGGCACTTACAAAGAAGTCCTTGCAATCCGGATATTCACAATCCTGATCAGATTCACCATCACATATGGAGAACTCTATACCGGAGCAACTCGGTGCAGAGTCAATCGATAGTTCATCCTATCGCTCTTGCAAATACCGGTCTTCAACACCGATCTTCAATGCAATTTCACAACGACGTATCACATACTCGGAATGGGTTATACGACCCCATGGTCCTTTCCCGGTTAACCCGAATAGTGAGCGCTTATTCAAAAATAAGTGTGCATTCAAATTCAATCAATTCACATCAAATACCCATTCAAAGGGAAATACTGATAGTCGGTTATTGAACTATCACTGGATATGCATACATCACCAGATTCCAAATAATTTTCCAAATTATTTATTTTCCAAAATATCTTTACAAGATATAAAATTTCAACACTTCAAAAATAAATCAATATTTATTTTTAACTAATTTCACTTTTCACATATAAATTCCATAATGAATTTATATTTCAAAATATCCATGCATATTCGATTTCAATAATCCATTTCAATTTATCTTCAAAAAGATAAATTCTCAAAATATTCACTTTATATTGGAAAACATTTCCATACTTATTCATTCATAAGTATTTCTCAAATTTTTATTTATTTTCAACACTTAGAAAATATTCAATATACTTAAATCGAAATTAAGTATATTTTTCATTCTTTTAAGGAAATCATTCTCTTAACATATTTATTTGGGCCAAAACGAATGTTACGTAAAACATCGTTACGACAACCCAAAATCACTAGTATAGGGATTCGAAATTAAATAGATATATAAATCCCAATACTATTCAAAACATTTCCTTTCGGAAATCATTTACTATAACAACAGTGTTATAGTCCACCATTTCCTTTTATTTCACGAAACATCTATTTCAACAATGAATGTTGAAATCTATGCTTTCGAATCTCAACACATTTTAAAACATCATTAGATCGTTTTAATTCTATTTAAGACATCACTTTCAAAACAATTTCTTTAACGTATTATTCACTATTCAAAAACGTGAATATACTACGTTAACAAATTTCATTCTTTTATTCATTTTAATTCAAAGGATTATTCACTATTCAAAAATGTGAATATAACTCTATTTCTAAGTTATAACAATTAACTTATCAAAATAAATCATTTGTGAATTTATAAAACAACGTTTATAAATTCCATTTGTATTTATTTATAAAAACTTCTTTTTTTATAAATCCTTTTATTAACCTATTCCAGTTTATAACTCAATTATAAACTAAAAGTTCATATTATAAGTTAATTACTTATAAAACGATTATTTTTCATAATTGTTCTTTTAAAGACTTTCCAAATCATAAATCTTATAACTTATAAGATTCATTTATTTAACCAAATCTATTCTTCAAATATCTTCACAAATTTTATAAACCTACTGTTTATAAAATTTCATTTATAACTTCACAGTTTATAATTCTATAAATTTCATTCTTTAATGAAATTCATTTTCACTTCATTCAAACATTTATAAAAACTCGTTTTATAATGTCAATATTTCGATTTATAAATATCCATTTATAAATCTCTTAATATAAATCAATTTATATTATTCTTTAAAACGTATTCAAATTCCTTTATAATTTCACCTTCTATTGATTTATAAAATAATTAAATTTTATAAATTCTATCTTTAAACTTTTCACAATAAATTCAAATTTCCCAATTTAAACTATTTTATAACATTATTAACTCCATAATTTCAAAAATCAACTTTTAACTATATTTCTCAAAAATCAGCTTTAACTATATTTCACAAAAACCATAATTTTATAACTTATAAAATTATAACTTTTATTTATTTATAATGGATCAATTCCAGAAATAAAGTATATTTTCAAAAATCATTTTAAAGATCATTTTAAAATCCCAAAATTTGGGTCCAATGATGCTACACACCAAATAGTCAATCACGACTACAACGATATCATATATCAATATGAAAATCCATCAAATATCAAAATATCTGAAATTAAATAAAAACTGTTGAGGAATCCAGTTGGATCCCTCCAACCTGTTTCCCTGCATCCAAAAACATTAGCACAATACCAATTTCGCTCCAGTACGAAATTATCGCGGTATATGTTCTTAATAAATATTATCCGCTTAATAACGGCGTAATAGGGTCTCATCCGCTAAACAAAAAAATGCGGGAAATCAATCAACTGCAATATATACATATGCCAATATATATATATATTGATATTATATATAATACCAATTTCACTGTTTATGAAATATTCGCGGTATATGTTTATATTAAATAACATCCGCTTACTAACGGCGCATAATGTCTATTTTAACAATCAATAATTTACAGTCATCATTCAAACATGCATTCAAATATTTTAAATCTAACTATTTAAAATAAAATCGAAACCTATTCGATTGAGTGAGAAGTTCTCACCTTGGTTTTAATTTCCGTTTTAGCTTTTATTTCGAATAAAATTAAACGCGCGTTTAATTTTACCCGAAATTCTCACTAACTCCAAACGACTCCAAACCAACTCCATCGCGTAGTGCTCGTCCATACGATTCCAACGCAACTGAGTTTGCATTTTTTCGACCTCGTATGAAAAAGATATGCAATTTACAAGTTTGTACACGTTTTATATAAACTAATATAACATAACTTAATTAATTTAACCTACAGCTCATCCTAGCCCTCAGATCTAAATCCAACGGCCCCTGCTCATCTTCCCAAATCACGTTATCATCTCCAGGCATCCACACGCACAAGCTAACCCAACAAGCAAAATTAGGGTTGAATTATACTCTCTCGTTTCTCGACGAAACTCGATCACACGACCACCATAGCGAAGCTCTCGATGCGAGCTACTTCCACCTGCCACCATTGGAAGTTCGGCCCCCCCTAGCCTAGGGTTGCGTGCGCAGGCCTTGACTGTCGGCCCCCCTATACTCCCTCCACACGACTCCGTTTCCGATCACCACCGTTCACAACGTAGCTCTCACTCCCCTCTCCAACTTTCATGTTGACAACTTCCTCTAATTGTTGACGGATTGGAAGATCTAGAGGGATGAAGTTGATGATTTTCTGGCCATTCAATTTGGGGGACTGGCGGCTACAGTTTTTTTCTAGGGTTAGGGTTATTTTTTATCAAATTTATGAAGATGGTGGTCTATTTATAGAGTTTCGTTCGACACTATTCACCCGGAAATTCCGAACTCCGATTTAGACGCCGTAACCAGCGTACCTAGGGTTTATCCCGCGTTCCGGACACAATGGAACAGGTTTCGGAAGCTAATTCGGAAGTATGTGCGAGTTATGGCTAAAAACGTTCAATTTAAATTAAACCGATTTAAGTCGATTTCTAGGCGTTTTAATTTGTACAGGACAAACGGTAAATCCAATTGACTTGAAATTTGAAACCTTACAATAATATCACATTACGGATCCGATGAAACTGGTTTCGTCGAAATCCGAGACTTTTTGAAAAATGGCTATTTTGACTCGCCAAATTTAAATTAAAAACGATTCGATGCGTTTCGAGCTGCCACGATCAAACGATAGCTCCAATTGACACGAAAATTGAAATCCGGTAATAACTTACTATTACAGATCCAATGAAACTGGTTTCGTTCAATTCTGAGACTGTTCAAAAATTGGCTATTTTACAGTCGATTATTTAATATTAAAATATTCAATTTTCACAAATTAACTTTTAATTCGATTTTAAAAGTTCTAAAATATCATTCTAACTTCAATATGATAAAATAAAATTTTACAAATCATTTTCAATCATATTTAACCTGATTTTCAATTATTTCCATAATTTAACTTATTAAATTGTCGATTTAATTATTCAATTAAATCCAATAATTCAAATAAAAATTTATTTGACTTATAAATTCACTTATTAATATTTAAAATTAATTAAATATTCAAATTTTAATTTATAAAAATTCTGGGTCGTTACAGTACATGCGTTTCATTGTGTCAACTCTGGCATTTGAATTCCACCTAGTACTATTCTTTGTGTTTGTTGACTTTGGCTTCTTTGTCTCTGGTTATGAACTGGGTTGTTGTTTTGGTTTTGACTCGACTTGATAGTGTCACTTGTAGTTGCAGTAGTGTCGCAGTCATTAACTTGTACCACTTGCTGTTTATTGGAGTCAGTGGTTCATCACTGTCGTATTGATATTGCTTTGCATTTATTTTACTTGTCCACTGCTTCACTTGAAGTCTGGTACTTCACGTAAATTTGGTCATTGATATGCGAATCTTCAATTGGTCTTCATTATTGAGGCTACACTTTGTAGTTTGCATTGCTTTGTCTTCAACATGCCTGTAGTGTTCACTGTTTCGCATTGCTCTATCCACTTCGAGTAAGTTTACATTTATTTTACTTGAGCCTGTGCATTTAGGTCATGTTGATGGCGAGGCTTCGTATTGATTTCTTGTATCAATTTATGGTGCACTTTGATAATCATATTGCCAGGATTGTGTATATATGCACATGTTATATTTTACTTTGGTATTGAATCATTTCTTTTATGGCTGTTCTGGCCATTTTTGGGTCTGAGATGAGCCACTTTCGTGTGTCTGGTCTCTCTGGTCTTTGACTGTTGAACTGTTTTGATACAAGTGTACCTCGTTTCATTTGTAGTTGTATTGGGTTGCTCATGTATATTCCAGTGTACATCACTTGTTGATTCTTTTCGAAACTGTCTTGTGAGGTCGGCATTGTGCACTTTGTTGCACTGTATATTGGTTTGCTTTGGAATATTTGATTTGATATTAGCCATTGGTTCATTTGATCTTTTTATGATAAATTGTACTTGATTTATATGTTACACTGCTCTGGCTTCTAGTTGCTTTGAGCATTTGGGTCTGCTTAATTGCAGTCTACATTTCTGATTGTGGACTTGCACTTAAACCTCTGGCCAGTTGCACTATAAGCTTCATGTGTACTTTTGAATTTAGGCGAGGCAGAGGACGTGAGCATGTACTGCAGCCAAATCAGAATTTGACGTTTTGAATTGATATTCCAATTACTTGAATTGTTTTGTGTGTCCAATTCAATATTTTGAAATTGTATTTGATTTGGTTTGATTTGATCATTTTGTTGTTGTCTAATTATCTATTTGATAATTAGATTATGAGTTTCTAATTATTTATTTAATAATTAGATTTTTTCGTTAATTGTCGTTAAGCAATTCTGTTGTTTTCTAAATTATCTTCATTGATAACCTTTATATTTATCTCTGTTGATGATTTGGCTTTGCTGATTTGTTGTTTAACACTGTTTCGTGTTATATTTATCGTTATCTGATTCCTTATTAAAGGATTGGATATGTAAGATTTATTGTGACTGTCGTCTATTTGATTATTTAATTATTATTGCTTCCGTGCATTAATAACTCAGTTTGAATTAGACTGACCCGCGTATTATTTTCTTTTGAATTAATACTCGGGTCAGACCGACCTATTTCAAGTTGTAGATATCATGCTTTGGGTTGCTGCTCGAGCTATGAAGTCTCTTCATATCTTTTGGAGTAGTCGTTGTCATTTTATAGGATGATATGTATTCATGTATATTATTTATGATAATGTACTTGTATATGTAACTTCCAGTGTCGACAGTTGTTTGTATCATATGTATTGTATCACATGTATTGTAACTGACTTCAGTTATATATATATATATATATATATATGAGATTTTATATTATCTGTGTTCTGCATTTAGCTTATCTGTGTTGTTATGACATATATTGTCCTAAACTATTATGAACCATCGTAGCTCGTTTTATACTGGAATTGGGTATGTCGATGGGAGTATATAAACAAAGAGAAGAAAAATATATATACCACTCCTATCGAGATAACCAATACTAGTGTAAGGCCTAATTACGGATGGTCGCTCCTATCCAGCCTTATTCTTCGTAATAACAGACAATATTTTCTTTTAATACTCTTTGTTATTGTGAGTATAGAGGTGGGGCGTCACAGTTGGTATCAGAGCAAGGGTTTGTGGACACAATATAAAACATAACTTAGATGGAACATGTGTTACAACTATTTGTTGATGTTTATTTTTGCCTTGAGTCAAAACTAAAGTTTTGAAATTGTGATAAAAATTTTAAATGTGTTTATTTAAAAATAAAAGTGAAATTGTGTTTTGATGATTGAGTAATTTGTGTTCTGTTTACCAGAGTGCGCAGCGGAAACAGTGAGACTGTCTTCGCTGAGTACAGCTGATAACCTTTTTGATTTAAAAATCAAAATGCGAAAATGAAAATAAATTTCATTGTTTTGTTACATAGATGTATTTATTTTTGTTTTCTCTGAAACTTTCGAATCCAATTCGAGGATCCGAAGCGATTGCAGTTATGTGATTTTGTTGAGATTTTTGCTGTTTTAAATTATCTTCAGTGAAGATATAATCAAGTGATTTCTTTGTTCATTTTGTAGTATGCGTACAAATATGAGTTGCACGTTACTGCATTAATTTTACGTTGAACCGGTGTTTGGTTTTAAACGTATTTTGTTGCCGTTATTTTTGTAACGGGATTTTACACCGGTGCTAGAATTTTGAAGCACATTGTTTTGTTGTCATTTTAATGAATGAAAATTCATTGGTATTATATTTTGATGAGAATTATTTTGATGAGATTTTGACGTATAAAAATTTCTGTCGCTTTGACTTCAGTAACCGTCAAATTTTAAAGTGGATTTTCAAGCGGCTATCCCGCAATGCAGATTTGATATCCGTTTTTACGGTGTTTTGTGAAGCGCAATTTCCTTATCAAATTTGCTACAGATGTTTTTGTTTTAATCACGTGTTTTAAAAATTGGTTTAAAACAAAATTGTTTTTCAAAATTTCTACAGTTTGCGCTTTCAAAAGAATGAGGAAGCGATTTAAATGCTTCAACAAAATTGAGGACTATGAACCTTCACTTTTACTGATTCGCTTAATTCCTGATTTGTCCGTTTGAGAACGTAAAATGTAATTAATTTAAAATACATGATTTTGCACTTTCAAGGAAACGATGAAGAGAATTAAACGATTTAGTAAAACTCGTGGTATGGGACATGTGCGTTTGCTATTTCGATTAATTCCAGACTCGTTAATTTAAATATTTGATGTTTTATGATTCTGATGATTTGTTGGGCTTTCGGGCCACTCCGCTGGACCTTCGGGTCATTTGTTGGGCTTTCGGGCCACTCTGCTGGACCTTCGGGTCATCTGATGAACCTTCGGGTCAAATACTAGTACTAGACCTTCGGATCACTCTACGGACCTTCGACTCATCTGATGGGCGCCAAAATTTATAGTACTTGGTAGGCTTCAGCCATCCGAGATGCACGTGCGGCGTAGCTAAAACTCGCCATATGATGTGATCGATCCACCTTTTATGTTGATTTTCTAGTCATCTTAATTGATTTCTAGATATTTTTTGTTTCCAATTATCTGCAGGTAATTGGATATTTGTGTTTCTGATTATCGTTTTTGATAATTGGATATTTCTAATGGGATCGATCCACCTTTAGTCGTGGTTTTCTAATGATCTCGGCCGCCACACTTGTCAATACAATGGCCGCCCCTTTTTATAAAGTACAAGACTCATAAACACACAACTTTCCTATTGAAAGTTTCCTAAAAAGGATGATGGATTTTGAGATGTTGATTTTTGAAGTTGAAGGAGATGGTTTATTTTGTCTAACAGAGGAAAAATATGATGGAGAAAGATGAATGCCTGCATATGTATATCACTGTAAACATGAACTGTGTATGTACAAATGTGAATTTGTGTTGATGGGTGAAAATCTCCATTGTGCTGTGTATGGATGGGTATATACAGGCTAGGAATTTCTTGATGCCTAAGGAAAGGAGAGCAAGGCAAAGCAAGATTAGAGGACAAATGAACAAGATGACTGCTTTGGTAAAGGGGAACAAAGGCAGTAGGGGAGACAAAAAATAAGAGCAAGATTATGGTAGATATTGTGTGTGTGCATGTATATAGTTTTAAAGTTTTGAAAATAAAGTTTCAGGGTACCTTATTACACAATATCATGTCCGCGTACGAGCCGCGAATGAAAAAAATAAAAATACAATCATGCAAATCAATGTGACATGATAATGAAGCAATAATAATATCGACATGTTAACTTATTCTATAAAGTTTCAAAAATGCCAACGTTTGACGATAAAAGCGTCAAACGACAAATTTAAATATTCTGCAAATTAAAATTTATAGGAATGCTCTATAAATTCATTTTATTACCAAAAAAGATTTCTTTTTATTTTAAAATCACAAATTAAATATTTAAAATTAATTAAATATTCTAAAAATAAAAGTGATAAAATTCTAGGTTATTACAGCCTTCATATAGAAGGCACCATTTTGAATTACGGTGGTAATGTGGACGTCGATGATGTTTGTCACCATTTTCTTAGTGTGATTCCACCGGCCGAAGCGGTCATTAATAAAAGAGAGTTGAAGATCAAATGGATAAATGACCTTATAATTGACCGATAGATTACTACGATTCATCCGTTAAGGAGCTAAAACAATTCACAGGGGTTGTCATATTGCTTCTTATAGCATCACATCTTTTTCCAAACCATTCAATGGGTCGATTAAGTGTCAAATGGTTATACATGCTACAGGACTTTGCCACTATTTCTGATTATTCGTGGGGTAGCATGGTTTTATGCACATTGTATAAGGAGTTGGATAATGTGGCACTAAGAAAGTAGAATGGGTTTGCTGGTTGCCTAACCCTTCGGCCGATATATCAATTTTCACTTATAATTGTATTGATATTTTGGAACACCTTGTTTAACACTAGTTACGTGTAGGTTTGGAAATGGAGCATATTTCTAATGGTCGTCAAAATGTTTATGCCAATGTCGTTGCTGGATTACCTTACGGGGCTAGGTAATAACTGCTAGTAATTTCTGTTGAAAATTATGTGTTTTAGTACAACATTCACACATTATTTTATTCATTGACTATAGATGGACAGGAGATAGATGTTGGATAGATAATCCAGCCCGTCATCCAGCATTCTATCGCAATGAGCTAGATGTTATGGAGCAGCATAATGTTGAGTGGATGCCATACACAGTTGAGGTTGTATAGGATTTGCTTCCAATTTGCTTGGATGGAAAACAAACTTGGTTTCAATAACCCCAATCATTTTCTTGTGAAGTGTGGCCATGCACTACCCAAATAGAGTGATGACGCAATTTGGACATCATTAGCATATACTAAATGCAACCGAGCAAATGTTCCCGCATGGTTGGAATAGAGATTTGTATAATACATATGTAGCAAGAGGGGATCACAAGTTGGATCATGTACGAGTTGATCGCATACCATGAGTCCCCATCGAACAATACTACAGTTGGTACTGGCATACAATGTGACGATTTGTTCTTACAGAATCATCTACTAGATTGCAGAGATATTCTCCATGAGGACTAATGGAAGGTCACTTTGTATGTGTACAGAGTTTTCATCTCTTATCACTTTCAACCAGCTTTACTTGCTTACGCCAATAATTCTTTTGTTTTAAGTTCAAAGGTTGTACCTCATTTCAAAGAAGTTAATGATGTTCTTGCAGGTCCTAGAAATGAAGATCGAGTTAAAGGTAAGTGTATCAACATCAAAGAAATTATCAAGTAGTTCTTGGTAGGCACAAGCTCGAGTGACCATCGCCGTATTTACCTCTTCCGCTCGAAGCTTTTGCTTGTACATACTAATAAAGACGTTTTGGAGTAGTGGATGGTTCTTCACAAGGCACTCAATTGAGGCAGGACAAAGTTGAGGCCTGACCATCACAATCGCCTCTGACCTAAACATAAAGAAGAACACCACGCGAACTTAGGAACTTAAGTAACTATAACTAGGTCGTATGGTAGGCGTACTTAAGTTGTTTAATTTGGTTTGTTTTAGGTCGTTGTTTTGAACACAATGAATTGCATGTTCAGTTATTATTTTTTATTGTTATTTTGAACTTGTATTGGTATTTGAAGTTGAACTTTGTTGATGTACGAACAAGATATTGATGTTGTTTAATTGATTTGTGGTTTTGCAACTTGGTGTTGTTGTTTTCATGTATATAGTGTGAATGAAATGCATGCGCTTAAATTGAATTAGATTTGTATGAAAATATATTAGTTTTTGGAAGTAATGCATATGTTGTTTTCGCATATATAAGCTGTTGTTTTAACAACATCAGCAGGTTACAGGCGCAACTATGAGTTGTGCATGTAGCCTACAGCAGAGCACAACTTTGAGTTGCGCTCTGTTATATACATAGTAGCGCAACTTTGAGTTGCTCTACCATATAAAACATCAGGCGCGCTACTATAAGTTGGGCCATACATGGGCTTGTTGCTGGTCCAACAGCAGCTTTTAACACCCTTTACTCCTCTCCACTCCAACAGATTTTCTCTAACCCAACTTATTTTATAAACTGAAACTCCATTGGTCTTACAACAACTCAACTAAAAATATAACAAATTCACTCAAATTAGTTTAAATCGACAAAGATCAATACAGATTTCACTTTCTTCTAGAGTTGAGATAAAGATTTGAAACCCTTCTCTATTTATTTTGTAACATCCCCCACTTGGAGGGCGAAAACTAACAGCTACGGATGTTGCCGTCATCCAAAGTTATTAATCCTTAGAGACCAAATACGATAATGTTAGATTCATTGATATAACTGAAACACATGGATATGAAAAAAAATATTCAACAAATAAATTTCTTATTCCATTTCAAAGCATTTCAAATTCATTACTTAAACCTAATACTAGGACCACGTACGGAGAAAATATAATCATTACAACATACGCCAAGAGCAACATATGAAGATGCCCTCTTGGATGATTAGAGCACATACAGGCAATAAAACAACTTTGCTTTTACAATAAAAACAACACAACTTAATAAAAAAACAAAAAAGTACTCTAAATAGCTAACATGCCTCATTCATATCTCTGGAAGCTTATTCGTCGTAAGAGGTACCTGAAAACCTCAACTCTTGAACTACTCAAAATCAATTAAGCACCCGAGAGTTTAAGAGGAAAACATAAACTTCGAGTCAGACATGAAGCCTAGTATGAATAATAATCTACCATCTCAAACCATTTAGCTATCTCGCGATACCACGCCGCTTTGTGGAACGAGTTTTCCCCTCACTAGTGTATTATGATGATACGCAAACAAGTAAATGTATTCTGGATTGCCCATCCCCATTCATTTTGACTATCTGTCTTAGTTATAGTTTCTAGGGTCACTATTAACCTATTAGTTTTCACGGGCTGACTAGTAACCCTTTAAATACTTCTGGACTCCCTATCTGGTTTCATAGTTTTCATGGGATCACAAAGAACCTATTGGCCCCAGCCAATAACTTCATCATTCATGGGTTCTCCCTAAACCTATTGGTATCTCCAATAACTTTCCTCTTATCCTAGTTTTCATTGGTTGAGTAGAAATCTATTGACTTATGTTAATAACTTAATCGAGATATAGTTTTCATGGGTTCATTACAAACTTAATTGCCCCGCCAATAACTCTTTCTAATCATAGTTTTCATGGGTTTACTATGAATTTGTTTATCTAACAACTTCTCTAATCAGTATTTAGACGTCCTATATTCTGGTCTATCTTACCTTCTTAATGCAATTCTACCCATTCAGGAGTTAACTCAATTTATATTCACTACTAGGTCAACATAGCTGGTTATCCTGCTCTTTTTCTCCAAAACACAGTCATAGGTCCATATTAAAGTGAATATATGCATTAGAAGAAGGAAACACAATAAGATAATAATACCAACACCTGTGGTTTAATATCCTTGAAACATTTACATTTGAAACATGGTCAATCCCTACAACCTATTATTTTATCAAGGAAAGCTTCTTCAAAAACTTCATAGCTAAAACCATTTCAAAACTCCTTTATTTTAGCCATGGGTTTTCCTTTAAAAAAAGAGATTGGGTTATTTGTTTTGAAAACTAAGGCTTTCGCAACCTTAGAACTTTACTTTCGAAACCATTGGATAACCTCCTTCGAAAGCATTCAAATCTTTTTTTCAAAACACTAAGCCTACACCTTTCAAAACACTTTTTACTAGTAAATTTATGAATACTACTACACATATTAGTAGTAAAAAGACTAAAATAAATTTTCTCATGTATGAAAAACTTGATCAGTTATAAACACTGGAAGACTGTCTTTTACAGGACTATCTAGAACCATAACAGATAGATAAACTGAAACTAATAATTTATCCTCCATAGGATGGATTGATAATATATTAAGATGGACCACAAATACCAAACTCAACTAGACGAAATAATTAATCTGAAAAAAGTTGTATAAATTTTCTCTAATAACTAATTAGACTCATCAAAATCTAGAGAACTATACAGAATAGGACTATTTACAATAGCAATAGGATTATACAGACACCATAGAGAAGAAATCCTTTCCATCCCCGATGGAAGCCAACAAATAATAAACTAAATGTCACAAGAAGATATAAACCAATTAAAAATCCAAAAATACAAGTTAATGCACCTAGGACTAATAGTCATAGGCATAAGATGATTAGTTAGAAAAATAATTGGAACTAAACTATTATTAATATTAATAAATGATAGACACCAAGATATGGATAAAGACATATTTGGAATGATGGAAGTTGATATGAACAATAACATAGGTATTGTTTATGTAGCCCCAAATTTTACAATGACATTAAATGATTTTTATAAACACATAAAAATTATAATACAAAGAAAAGAATTTGAAAATTTTACTGGAAGAAATATATTATTGGACATTACATTCTTAGGAAAATGCATGTCCAAGTATACTCCAAAAATGAAAATAAAATTAGACAAAGTCATAGAAGCTTTAAATTTAACAGGCATAAGTTTCATAAAACCAATGGAAATAGATTCTTCTATTCTTGCTAGCTGTGAATGAAATATTGAAAATCCAAATAATACAAAAGCAACATTAAAACCAAATAATGTTGTAACATACAATAATCTAAATAAATCTATGTCTATAAGATACAAAGATTATGGATCGTCAAACCAAAAAGAAATAAAAACAGATGAGGAAGTTGAAGAATTAAATAAAAGAATAAATGGATAAAATAATATATCCAAAGGAACTGGGGATGGTTCTTGAACCATTCGAATTATATGAAATAGAACAACAAATGAGAATAACAAACCTGATTAATGAAAATACATTTGTATATATTGACGATGAAAATAATGTAAGAATAAAAGAAATACATAACCTTGAATTTTTTTTAGAAAATTCACAAGAAATAAAAAGGAAAGGGAAAATACCTAATAAATTAGAAATAACAGAATTTATAGAACATATAGATTTGGCAGATCTCCAAGAAGAAACTAGGAGCTCAGGATTGACATACCCAAATAAAGATCCTAAAACCATGCCTTACGGCTTAGGACATCCTCTTAGACCAGTAAATGCTGATACAATTGAAAATAAAAATCTAAGAACAATAGGTAAAAGACTACTAAATGAAACATCTTTTTTTAAAAATAATTCAGTAATCCTAAATGTTACTAAATGCCATCCACAAGTGCTAGATACATATTTAGAACAATGGACTGCCACTATAGCAAGAGACTATGCAGCAAAATATACAAATATAAATACAGGTGAAGAAATGATTCGTATAGCAGAAAATCATTTGGGCGATATAGATAAAGAAATATGGGAAGCCTATAAATTAAATTTCGTAGAAAACATAACAGAAATAACTTCACAAGGAAGTAACATCTATAGTTTTGCATATACCATGCATAGAATAATAATAAGTAGAGATGTAAATATGGGAATAACAATTAAATAACAAGAAGCCATGAGAGATCTTGAAAAAATCCAACTTTTAGATAGGGAATACATAATAAAATTCCTAAAGGAATTTTTACATTACGCAACAATTTCAGGAAATTATTATTCAAAAGAAATTGGTGATAGATTATTTTCCAAATTACCAGGTGATTTAGGAAAAGAAATACATAAATCTTGGGTTGACCATTACTAGAATATCCCGAAAGATGTGATAATATAGGAATAAGAATATCACATATAATTATTGAGTTAAAAAAGAAATGCACCTACATAAAAATTCAAAGAGAATTGAAACAAAAAAACTATGGATTTTGTGGACAAATATACACTCCGCAACAATATGGAGCAAGAAGTTATAACATAGATAAAAAAACCTAAGTTTAAGAAAAATATGCTAAGAAATATTATTTAAGGAAATCAAATGCTAGAAAACCATATCTTAACAAAGAAAAACATGTTAGGAAGTATAATCCAAAAAAGACATATACAAACACAATTACATGTTTTGCATGTAATGAAAAAGGACAATCTCTTGATCATGTCCGAAGAAACACAACTTATTCACTCGTGAATCTAATCTTGAAGATTCAGTCAAAGAAGATTTATTAGAAATAGCATCTAATGTTTTTGAAATGTCAACTATATATTCTATAATCTCCTTAGAAGGACTACAAGAACATGAACAGACACAAACATCAAATTATACTTTAATTGATGAGTTAATAGATTTTCAAGAAAATATATCGAATGAATACTTATTTAATATGGTAAACAAAGAATTATGTATGCATAATTTTAAACACAAAATGGGAACTGACACAACAAAATGTGAATTTTGCTAAAACTAAATTCAATATAGAAATATTGAATGTGAATTTGGACTATGATTTTAGAAATATATACTTTAATATGCCATATATACTTTAATTGAAGTTGATTATAGAAATATATGTGCTAAAAGAATTATGTATGCATAATTTTAAACACAAAATGGGAACTGACACAACAAAATGTTAATTTTGGCATATTTCCATATATGCCAAAATGCATCCTGAATCTGTACCTTGGACTGCATTTGCATGTAATGAAGGACATTACGAATGGCTAGTAATGACAATTGGATTAAAAAAATGCACCAAAAATATTCCAAATAAAAATGGATAATATTTTCCAAAATTGTAACAATTACACTTGTGTATATAGACGATATACTGGTTTTTTCTAAAACAAAACAAGAACAATATCACATTTATATTGTTTATTAAAACTAATAAAAGCCTATGGACTAATTATATCTAAAAAGGAAATAGAACTTTTCAAAAATACTATCGAATTTTTAGGAACAAAAATAGGTAAAGGACAAATTGAATTACAACCGCACATAACAAGAAAAATATTAGAATTTCCAGATAAAATTGAAGATTTAAAACAATTACAACCTTTCTATGACTTGTAAATTATGCTAGACCATACATAAAAAATCTATCAAAATACACTGGACCACTTTATAACAAAGCGAGCCCTAAAGGGAAAAGAGAATTCAATATAGAAGATACTAAACAAATTAAAACAATAAAAGATTTAGCAAAAAATTTAAAACCATTAGCCTTACCCCTTCATACAGATTACCTAATAATAAAAACAGACGGATCATCCCATGGATGGGGAGGAATTTTATTAAACAAACCAAGCGAATATGAAACAAAATCTATAGAAAGAATTTGTAGATATGCTTCAGGAATTTACAAAGTAAAAGGATATTTTACATCCTTAGATTATGAAATACCTGTAATAATTTATATCCTTGAAGCGTTTAAATTATTCGTTATTTCTCATAAAGAGATAACAATCAGAACAGATTGCGAGGCTATAGTGAAATATTCAGAAAATAAAAAAGAAAAAGGAATTTTAAATAACGGATGATTAAAATTTAAAAATGCAATATTTAACGTGGTACAAAAATAAATTGGGAACATATAAAAGGAAAAACAAATTTTCTACCAGATAAACTTTCCAGAATATTTCTAGACCAAGAATTAACATAATACAATTGCATGTATAGAGAGGAAAATGCATACATGGCATCATCTGGCCAAAATAGCAAAAAATTCCGCAAAATATACAGAAAAAACAAGTTTAAAACAAAAGCTCAGCTTATAGAAGATCAACAGACTTTGTTGGACAACATTTGGAATCTAACTACAGATCCTAAAGATAACAAATAAAAGCTTAGTATCTTGTATACTTTGGTAAATGAATTCCATAATAAAACAAAACAGAAGTATACTCATTACTACCTATTTAATGGACTAAACACTGGAATATATTCAACTTGGGAAGAACTAGTCCCAAAAATTGAAGAAACAGAAAAAGATCCAAGATATAGAATCCAAAAATACAAAGGTTACACAGATTGGGAAACAACTAAAAAAGCTATGGACAGACAGTTCGAAAATAACTATGTTATTTCCGAAAGTATTAAAAAAATCTTGGACATAACTATAGGGAAATTCATCAAAGACGAACCATCACAAGATGAAATTAGCCTCAGACCTTTGGTCTCATACAAACAGAAAGATGTAGAAGAAAATAAAGGGAAAATAGTCCAACTTGGCCATATACCGCAAACAAAGTTAACCCAACCTACCATTACAAACCAAAACACTATGTGTTTTGTTGACTCTTTTAACAAAGAAATCAAACACATATATCCGTTAAAAACCACAAATTCATCCGAATACAAAAAAAATGAATTTCTTGTAAAAAGCTCAGGAGTAGATATTAAAGGGTTAAAAATAAATTGGAAAACTATCATAAACAAAGTAATCCCCTGCACAAAGAAGTTTGAAGATTGCAAGGACCGTATGATTGATTGCAAGTGCAACATTATAACCTCAACACCTCTTCTACAAATAAACCTTCATGATACTGATATATCGTCCATGAAAATATAATTTTATATCCAGTTACTCTTCTTACATATGGATTCATAGAAAAAAAATGTATATTGGAGAATGAACTATGAAAGAACTACCAAAACCCCTCTCTTTAGTAACAGACTATTTTATAGAAATATTAGGGATAGAATTATGCTTGGAAATATCAACTACATCTCCATATTTGGGAATCAACCTCATTGACCCAGCAAGGCATATAATCAACATCAAAACACGGAAATTTAACCCAGAATACCAAGATTGGACTGAAGAAAAACAAAATAGTAAACCAACTAATCAAGAAATCAACCAAATAACATATGAAAATTATAGAGCATATGTCCTAGGACACAACATGTTTTGGACACAAAATGATGATAATAAATTCAAACTTCATGTCGAATCACCAATTATGAAGATTTATATTTCAAATGAATTCGAAGAATTTGGTTACAAATCAAGGCTATTTGACATTTGCCATCCTAAAATTAATAGGGTCAACAACTTCAACAAACAAATGCTACTGAAAATTGAAAAGGGACGCTACAAGATTAAAGATGAAGACAAAGATGAAGAGTTGTCACAATGATCAAGGAGACCCCACCAAAATGAATATTATCCACCGATAAAAAGGACACTACAAATTCCACTATCTTCCCACTAAATCCACTTTAGACAAGATATGACCTTTCCTGAGTGACACACTAACCAATGAAGAAAGGAAGAAATGCTCCACTACTAAATGAAGGAAAGAAAATAATTTCTACCGAGAAAAAGATAAGGATTCTTATTCTCCACTATCTATAACTTTACAGATATAATATTCTTGTCTTTTCTCCCTATAAAAAATTCTGAGTGCTCGTACTATTATTCTGAGTGGTAGGCCTTTTTGCCTTCAGTTGTAAGCTTGTAATGGACAGATATCCATAATAATATGTGTAATCCTTGCCTATATATATGGCAAGTCTGTATGGTTGTAATCAACGAAAATCATTGTATCAACACACATTATATTAAATAAAAGCTCGATTTTTCTTTTAATGGCTGATCTCCTTCTCTGTTATTTCTCCAACAAAGTGATGCAGAGCTAAATAACTTCAGACATAAATCAAGAGAAAGGTGAAGAGATCTAGATATGTAATTCTTTTTACTTATCTTCTTAGTATGATGCAAGATTGATGATGTTGTATATATGTGTTAAGTTCAGTGAAATAAACTTTAGTTAAGGATTAATCCAAAAGACGTAAGCTCATTAAAGATTGAAAAAAGTACCGCCAAGGCATGAAGCCGTTAGGGAAAAAAGTAAATCCAGAGTGACAAGGTGAGGAAAAATCCATAATTAAGATTATTTCATAATTTTAAAACCAAATACTGCAAGAGCAAGAGATGAGGAAGAATATAATAAAAAAAGATTTACCTATGATAAACTCACTAAATATCGTTGATTTATGCCTGAACTTTCGCATAAAAAACTTTCACTAAAAAAAGAAATTTATTAATGGAAAACATGTAGAAATGTTTAGAGGAAAAATACATATTAAACATAATAAATATTATGAAAAGCAATAACAGCATTACAGAAAACCAAAAACATGAAAATAACAGCATAACAGAAAACCAAAAACATGAAATAATAACAATTTTCAAACCAAAATATACCACAAAACTAATCAATGTTTTTTATTATGAAACAAACTTTATAAAAATATTCAAAAATTTCAGTATATTCGAAGAACCTGGAAATGTTATTATAATACCAAGATTTGCAAAAGAATATTACAAAGAATGGAAAAAATATATAAATACAGAAAATAAAACAGGATATAAAATAACAGAAGATAATGATTGGGAAAACTAAAATGAGCAGTTTTTCGAAAATTGGAAACATAGAATCATTACAGAATATTTAGAACATAAATTCATGATAAAACTTTTAATTATACTAAAGAAAATAAAAATAAACAAAAATTAACAGTATAATATAGCAAAAAAATTTAAAGAAAATTATGCAAAGAAGTTTTTAGAATTAACAGATGAACCCAATTTAGATAAAAACAAGATAATAAAAAATCTAGAAAATACCTTTTATCTAGTAGAAAGTAAAATGGAAATACAAATCACATATAGAATGATAAACTTAGTATGCGATTAATACTACAAAACACTAAGAAAACAAATACAAGAAGAAAACGATAATTACTTAAACAGATTTGAAACATATGATGACGAAATAAACTTGCATAATGAGTATTATTAAAAGAGGAGACTACATGATGTTGAACATAAAATTAGAAGACTTTGAATAGACATAAAGGACAAGGTTCCTAATTCCTAATTCAACAATCTACTTACTGCATCCTTGGATTTAAAATCTACAACCTGCCAGTAAGGTAGTCAAAAATGAATAAACATTTTCATCAGTACATTGAAATTCTAGTTAATATATTAGATTACACTATAAAATTCACAGGAGTATATGTCTTTGGAAATTTTTTTATAAACAATATAATAGAAATTTTCCTTTACGTAGAAAAATTTCACAAAAATATCTGAAATTTCCACACTATGAAGCTCCTGTAGCTTCGTCTTGTGTGCCCCCCTCTTTGATTTGCTCTAAAGTAGGAGACATGTAAAAACAACAGGAGACTTAATAACTAAATCACTATCACCTAATATTGCATGCATTGTTTACATATATCTCACTCACGCATCAGAAAATGGCTCCCACATACACGTACACTTGAGAAACTCACCCATGCATATCTGGTGCAGGCGCATGATGATCCGACCGGTCATTGTTTTCCTAGAGCTTACTGCTTCAGGCCGTGCCCACCTTTTTTTTCTTAATCGACTATGAGGCATAAGCAATCTCGGGCAATGCATTTAAGAATAAGAGGGTAGATTGAAAGATTAACATGTTAGACATAGGTTGGTGAGTGTTTTACTCGTTTGAGATTTTGCGTTCACTTCTCCCCTTCCTGTTCTCTCTTGATCTTTCTGGTCATGCGCCTCTCGGCTTCCAATTCTTTAACGATGTTCAACTTTTCTTGCTTGTGTGCATGTATTCTGGTGTAGGAAACATTTTCTTAGATTTGGAAATTTATAACTGTGCATTTGAATTTAAATTGAATTTATAGGTAGACAAAGTTTGGGGTAAAAGAGTATTTTCTCAAAAACAAATCCTACTCTCATTTGGGCTGTATTTATATTCGAAGGCGAAAAATCTGGATAAGGAATACTCTAGAAAAGAAAAGGTAATCAGGAAGCTAGGTTTTAGGGTTTAGTAATAAGGGCTTGGGCCTTGAAAATAGGTTAGTTTTCATTTCCATTTAAAAAATTATATATGGTTTAAATAAACACAGGTTATATTTCAAGCACCTCTTTTACAACTTATATTATATTTCAATGACTTTACTATAAAAAAAATTATTTTTCACACTTTATCTTATTCTGAATTTAATTATTACATTTTCACATTCAAAATCCTTTTATTAAAATAATTTGAAAACCCATTTTCTAAATAAAATCTCCAAATTCTAATTTAATTAATAATTTACTATTATTAACCATTAATTAATTATTACCAAAAATGGGGTTGTTACAGACTCCCCCTTAACAAAATTGTGTTCTCGCAATTTTCTATAGGAAGAGTCTATAACAGTCTAATTATACAAAACTTAACCATACTATCTAAATTTATTTTATAAAACATTACCCCAAAGAAAATTACACTACAATTTCTCAAAACTTTTCATTTCAAATAATCTCCTTTTCAAATATCGTGTGTGTGCAATTTTAGTTTCATACCAAAATGATTATTCAATGAAGATTTATTTTACAAAATCTTAAAATCCTTCTTTCAAATAAATTTCTTTTCAAATATTACCAACATTACATATATTTTTTCAAAATTCTTCTTATTCTAATTCAAACATAATCAGAATTAAAATTTTCTCTTTTAGTAACTTTAAATTATTATAGCAAACTTTCAAAATCTTATAAACAAATTCCCACTAAAACTAAATTTTTCTATATATACGAATCATTTTCTAATATATTTCATAATTTCAAAATATTCTATATCCCAGAAACTAAGCTCAACTACTATTTTGCAAACTCTTTTCATAAATTTACACAAATATTTAACACTTTATTAAATCTGGGGGAATACTCTAAATTTATTTCTAGAATTTAAAACTAATTCTATATTACTTATCACAATAATTCCAAATCTAATTATCTTATGTAAAATAAATCTTTAAATCATATATGTATATACATATCCATATTTTTAAATCCCAAAGCTCTATAACATTTATACATAATATTTATAATCATTATCGAATATATATATATTTATATTCACATGTTCTCAAATAAAATGTAAAAACGTGCAAAAGGAGGTTTGAATTCTGTTAAAAGGATCCAAGTTCGATTCCCACCATGCGCTTCCTTATCCTATATAACTTTACCGGGAGTATGGGGGATTGATTAGTAGACGGCATTACTATACTCTTCCCAAGAGTTTACCTGCCCATTGGGTTCTCCTGGGTTTTAAAAAAAAATATTGGCTTGCCATTTAATATAGTGATTACCAATATGGCTGAAATATTGACCACATAATCAATACTTCCTCGCCAGTAATCACAGCTGTGCAATAATATCCAATGGCTGCAACTATCATCAAAAATACTAACGCACATACTATATTTTACTAGTTATTTGCCAAATAATAAGAAAGATAAATTTCGGTTTCCAAACCTTTTACAAACATAAATCTAAAATATCCCTTTACCAAAATAACTTACTTTACTGAATCTCCTTCAAAAATTCAACTTTATTCGAAAATATTTATCCTTTCACAAATTATTTATATCATTCTATTCCATTGTGTCTAAATGTATTCAACCATTTAAGAATTTCAATCGAATACATGTGTGCCTACATCGATCAAAATCGATAACACACTCAACGTACAAGTTAACACAATTTTCATAAATATATCAATAATTATTATTTTCACAAATTATCAAATGTCCTAGTTCCAGTAAAATAGTTTTCCAAATCCTCATTTAGTACTTTATTTTTAGTATATATACTTTCCATACAATTCGTAATTGAAAAATTCACTTTACTACTAAAATCATTTGATGATGATGATGATAACCAAAATGCATATATATATAATAAATCTTGCTTTCATCAAACACCTACTAATTTTTAAAACATTTCCAAACACTCTTCAAAATACACATATAAGATGTATATTACTCAACCAACCATTTCAATAAGAAAATTATAATAACAAACAATCGCTATTTATATTTGTTAGCAATAAGTTTAAACCAAATAATCAAATTAATTTCATAGCTTTGATAGTTATATATCCCAAAGTCAAACTCACTTCCACAATTACAGATTATCAAATAAACTTAAGAGACTAAACATAGGTACTCAGCGAAAACAAGTGACTTGACTATGCACTTTGATAAAACAAATCAAAACTCAACTTGTAATATTAAACCAAACATTATACAGCTATATCAAACCGTCGAAAGTTATAAATACAAATATTACTAGTTGGACTAACTCCTTTCATCCTTATTACTCCAACCATTTTATAAAAAACTCAAAAGAAACAATTGGAAAATAACTATATAATTGCAAAATATCAAATGAATCCCTTGATGATTACCCCAGTAATCATCCTACATTAAGTAATACATACTCCTATTAAATCTTACTATAAACTAAATTCCCATACACTCGAGGGGACCAGGACTCCTAAGTCTCATCTAAGGTCTTGACTCATGTCATTGTTATATGATGTATTGTTCTGAACCCGTTCCAATACCATTTTGCAACACCCCACCTCTATACTCATAGTATCCAAGAGTATTACTGAGTAATTTTGTCAGATGATACGGAGAATGAGGCTATACTGGGTACACATATGAATATTTCCTTGGACTAACACTGGTACGTATTAAAACATCAAGTATATAACTCACTTATACGTACACAATATTGGTACAAAACAGTAGACATGTGTGCCTCCATGACAGAACTATACATAAAATAAAATACACCACAGAGAATGCAGAATCAAACATAACGAGAATATTTAATATTTAATACAATAATGTTATAATAATATAATACGGATCGATGTCAATTATATGTATACAATGAATCATGTTGTACAAGTATCATATACTACTCCAAATATATGACTCCTCTAAGCCCAATGAAATACATGTTGGTTAAGTCGTCCATCTACCTGAAATGTCTTGGATTGAACCGGGTATTATACAATAACACACGGCTTGGACTATGTCTAATCAAGGATTGTATATTAGATGATATAATATTTCATGGAAGAATAATAAGGTATCGCTACCATAGATACTTGAAATGCCAAACAACATGTTAGAGTATGTATGTGTGTGTGTGTGTGTGTGTGTGTGTGTGTATAATAATCCATAAGGCCTTACATTGCCAAATAACTCAAATCCATATAAACAATCGGAGTTGATATCAAAAGATGGCATCACCCATATAGAAACTCACAAAATCAAAAATCATGAAATTAACATAAATGAGTGAATCATACAAATTCAGAAACCAAATTATAAATCTAGAAAACAACAATAGATGAGATATCACTAAGTATATTGGGCTAGCATGAAGCTTTGCCCAATTATCTCTCAGTCTCATGTTATAAAACAGTAATATCAAATACTAAAGTCAATATGAAAGATTTGAGCCAGCTCATAATAATATACAAATAGAATCAATAAAAGGTAAGTTATCTGTTTATAAAGAATAGGTCGTCTTCCTAAGAAGAATACGGGGTTGATTATATTCTGGATACAATCTCAGGTGTAGTCTTATATAATACATGCCTTTCTACCACACGTGAACTGAACACAAACAAGAGACTGATGGTCGTATGCTCGCTCCAGGAACCCAGGGTCTACTACACCATATACTATATAGTTGGATCTGTTCCAATAATAATAGTTCACGTGAACTAAAACCAGACGGAATACTGATGGCTGTATGCCCGCTTTAGGAGCACAGGGTCACTTAACCCGGTCTGCTCCTGTTGTTTTTAGTTATCTCGATGGAAATCGTGACACCTATCCATCAATGGCTCATCGACACGTAGCCAAGATCATGACCCTTCTTTTCCCCTATAGGTAATAGAGTGATGGTCTATGCGACATAACAAAGGGAAGTAGGGAACCTACCATATAGGTCACCTAACTTGAACTTTATAATGTTGAGGCACCTACTTCATATGTCACCAAACCCAAATCATATGTTGTGTATCTATAAATATAATATATCAAACAAAGGAGTCGCGGATCGAGGGCGCGGCCCTAGGATCAGGTCGCCATGGTGGATTCTGACCAATCTGGTTTAGTTTCGAAACATAAAGGAAGCTGGACAAGGGTAGATAGACACATAGAACAAATAAAATGGCCAATCCACGGCTCTAAGTATACTCAACCCAACGAGTAACACATACAATAATCTTTGTATTGAGTGTTATCTACGAGCAAAATAATAACTGAATAAATAACGCAACCATGTCCCATACCACCACGTGTTGCTGGCCCATTTATTTAGTGCCCATACATCACGTTCGCCCTTCTTTATTATATATAGTGAGTCTGAAGAAGTATTACTGAATGTCTCATACCAGATGGTACCGCTAAATCGTTTATTCATATTTCTCATCATATAAATAAATAAGATAAATCTACAAAAAGATGCCATCACCGTATCATATTAAAACCATTAATCAAACCAATATCAAAAATGAATCACTCATATAAATATTATTTAATGGCATAAAAGAAATATCAGAAAAATGATAAAAATAGATTATCAAAATAAATTTAAACAAAATAATACTTAATAATGAGTTACTCACAACATATAATTCTATATAACAAAATTAATACATAGAATTTGACAATAAACAATAAATAAATAAATAAATATATTTTTTCCTAAAATTGATTGAATACATAACCAAATCAAAATCATCGAGATCAATATGGAAATGATAGAATTAGAAAACATAGAAAACCAACATACGTGATTATTTTGAAACAAAAAAATATATAGCAATCTAATATATTACTTAAATATATTTATTACCCATATTTATCTAACGGTTCATTTTACATTTTTAATATATATATATATATATATATATATATATATATATATATATAATTCTATATTAGTAAGTTGCCCACACTTGCATTTATATATCATAATAGAAACAAGCGTTTCATTTAGTAAATATGTACAAATTTAATGTGAAAACCAAGATACATAGCATGCATTGTTTATAACGATGTCAGCACAGATCTTGTAAATGAAAAGTTAACATTCTACATAATATATATTTTATATTAAGCGGACATAAAAGCTCCTAGTTGTAAATGAACATCATACTTTTTTATATACACAAACTAACATATACATATATATATATATATGTATATGTACTCACTTTATTATCATGTAGTAATGAAACTTTAAATCATTTTATATATATAATTAAATGAAATTTGTGTGTACATATATAGTTATAATTATTAAGATAAAAGTAATTTTATTTATTAAAGTAACGTATATGACTACATGGCGTACATACCCACAAACTCAAATGGTATTCCAGCAAACATATAGAATTAGAAATGCCAACTTCAACAGAATGATGTACAAGATAGGTTAAAACAAGGCTGTACAAAATATTAAATAACAAATTTACAAATATATTTTTATCAAACATGTGGAGATAGGGATAAGAAAGCACTAAGCTAAAGCAAATACTTATGCCTTAAAGTTGCACACATTCTCCTATATGGTGCGTATTACTGTGCAATACTAAATAAGATATGACCATAATAGTTTGAAATAGTCATTACAATTGAGTTGCTAAGTTATAGTAGGGAAATATGTTAAACTAGTGGGTCTGTACTATGCAGACACTAACACATTATCCACTCAAAACATGGATGAGAAATGCAAGATAAGATTGTTAGAAATGATACCTGAATTCGAGAAGCCATTGGAGAAGATCACGGAGGAAGAGAAGCAGGCCACAACCCTAGTTTCGGTATAGGGGATTTGGTCTAATGGAAGGCAGAAATGCTAATTGAGCTTGCCTTGGAAGAGATCTGGAGCGATGGATTGAATCGTTCGGTGATTTGGGCATGACGCTTTGGAGTAGAGGAAAGTTTTGCCGAACGAAATAATTGAAGCTATGAAAAAGGATTCCCAAACGAAATATTTAATTCGGTGTTTTACCGAATGAAATATTTCGTTCGGTATTTGAGCATCCGGATCCAATTAGAAAGATGCAGATGCTGGTACAAATTTTTCGCTTGGCGTTTTGCCAAACCAAATACCAAGTGATGCATGTCGAACCAGGACTGCTGAACCAAATTGTGCCGGACCACATGCATGCTGAACCAAACCTCTGGGCTGCTATGTAGCAGCTACCCCTCCTTGTTTCTTCGCTGTATAAATAGAGGAGCTTCTAGAATACAATGGCAGCCAAGATTGAGAGCTAATTTCAGCCAATTTCAGCCTAGAAAGTTGAAACTCTGTAGAATTTTGTCTGTATTGTAAATTCAACTTATATATTCCCTCCAAAAGTGAATCAATCTTATAACTCTAATCTTTTAGTGATTAATTAATAAAATCTACTCTCTCTTCAAGTGGATGTACACTGCCTCGTGGTAGTGGAACCACTATAAATACCGGTGTTATTTATTTTTCTGCATTGCATTGATCTATGACTGTCTGTTCTAGTGTTTATCTCTATTTGTTCAGTCTCACTACAATCACGATCTAGTTCGTTGTTTTTCCACTGCGTTGGGTTTTTTATTTCCTTGGACTGATCATCTGAAGTTATTTTCTCCAAAAGTCTGGTATCAAAACTGCAAGGTTGATTGAGAAGTGTTAGACGCTATGGAAGGAGATGAAGTGACTCCCATTGTTACAAGATCCTATACTAGAGGGACGTATATCGCATCAAGATCACAATTGGCAATTGAGAAATAGAATGGGGATAAAGACATCAAGAAATGGCATTGGAGGATGAAGGCTGTTCTAATGAGGAATGAAATCCACCCAGTAGTGTTTGCCCCTGAGGGGTTGACGGTTGATATCTCAGTCGTGAAAAGGAAGGAGATGGAGAAATGGACGTTTACTACTTTACAACTAGCTATGGGAGGGAATGTTATCTCGAAGATTAGCAGTGAGACCACTGCTGGGGGCATTTGGACCAAGCTAGAAAATCTCTACTTGAAGAAATCTCTGACTAACCGTCTGATATTACTGAAGACATTTTTCACCATGTGGATGAGAGAGGGAACTTCAGTAAAGGAACATCTTAATTTCTTTGTTGATATCATGATGAAGATGAAGACTATTGACTTGAAGGTGGATGAGGAGAAAAGGGCAATGATTCTTTTGTTTTCTCTTCCGGATCGATACACAGGTTTGGCTAACAACCTTATCTTCGCTAGAGACACATTGACAGCTAAAGATGTGAAGTCAGGCCTTCTATCTGAGGGCTTGAGAAATCAAATAAAGGAGATAATTGAAGGATGTATAGGTGGAAGTAGTAGTCACGGCCTGTTTGTTAAAAGAATTAGAGAAGATAAGAAGAATTGACACTCTAGAAGGCATTCCAAGTTCAGGAATCCCGGAAATGGCAGGAGAGGAAAGTCTAAAGACGAGAAGTGCTTTATCTGCAAGAAACCTGGTCATTGGAAAACGGATTGTCCAGATTTAAAGTAGAAGGAAAAAGATGGATCTTCGTCATTTTCGATGGAGAAGTCTTAACTAACGATGTATTGTATGCAGTAGTATCGAATGTCTCAGACCATTTGGTGCTAGACTCGGGGGTGTCCTTTCAATTGATGCCCAATAAGGATCTGGTTCTTTCGTTGGACAAGAGGAAGATCTATTCTTATGGGTAATGATGCTAGCCGTAGAGCAATGGGTGAAGGTATAGTGAGGATCGGGATATTTGACGGAGTGACACGCATTTTGACAAATGTCCGGTATGTTCTAGGTATGTGGAAGTCCTTAATTTCTTTAGAATAATTGGCATCTTAGGGATGCAAGGTAATTGTCGAGAAGGATAGTCTTAAGGTTTCGGGAGGTGCACTAGTTCTTATGAAAGGAGATGTCTTTCGAAATTTGTATTTGCTTAAAGAAACCACAGTTCTTGGAGAGTCGTGTGTTGGAATAGATAGTTCTCATGCATTGGATGCCACAAAGCTTTGGCATCTCAGGTTGGGTCATATTTCAAAGAAGGGCTTAGAGTTGCTTCAAAAACGAAAGATGATTAAAGGAGAAAGCTTCGATCGGATGGACTTTTCCAAGAGTGTGTGTTGGCCAAGCAAACTAAAGAATCTTTTGGAGTTGGACTCCATAGATCGAGGCGAGTGCTTAAGTACGTGCATACAGATGTTTGGGGATCTGTTGCTACTCCTTCTCTTGGAGGAGAAAAGTATTTTATCTCTTTCATTGATGAATTTTCTCGGAAAGTATGGTGTATGTGATGAAGGCCAAATCAGAGAGTTTGGAGAAGTTCAAAGGCTGGAAAGAGCTTGTTGAAACCCAATCTAGTTCTAGTTGAAGGTGTTGAGATCTGATAATGGTGGTGAATTTGTCTTTAGGGAGTTCTTAAACTTTTATAGACGGCATGGCATTTGAAGACATTCACTACACCCGACGATCCACAATTCAATGGGGTTGCAGAAAGGATGAACATGACTCTACTAGAGAAAGCTCGTTGCTTGAGATTGATGGTAGGCTTTTCTAGTGGCTTTTAGGCTAAGGCATTATCAACCGCGGTGCATATTATAAATTGAATTATATGCTCAGCCATTAATGGGAAGACTCCAGAGGAGAAGCGGAGAGGTAAAGCAGTGTATCTTGGTTACTTTCGAATTTTTAGTTATCCTGTGTACGTTCATCATACATGTGATGATAAGTTAGAGGCTAGAACATACAAGAGTATACTAATGGGATACACTAATGGTATCAAGTGGTATCGAATTTGGAACCCTATTGATCGGAAGATTGTTTATTCCATACATGTTACTTTTGACGAGTTGTTATGTTCAATCTGAAGGAGAAGCTACTTACCACATTAGAAGATTCTGATAGGCCTAAGGAGATGGAAGAAATTCCCATGTTCCAGCCAAATAGTAGAGTTGTTGTTGATGCTGTCGAGGAAAACGCAGTTGATAAAACATTATAGGATAGTCCACATGTACCTTCAAGTAGTGCGGGTGATGTGCATGAATCTATAGGAAGTTAAGTTCAAGGTGGAGCTGAAAGGAGTTAGGTGAAGCAGTACCTACCCGGATTAGTCGTAGTACTATTAGGCTACACGAAAGGTATGGTGATTGGCAGTTTATGAACCTTAGCCTTGGTGATCAGTTTGACTATGCCCTGCATGTGGTTCATGAGGAGTCGGTTGACCTTGATGAAGCTTTAAAGTCATGTGACAGTTCGAAGTAGATGTGCGCTATGGAAGAGGAGGTAGAGTCGTTGAAGAAGAATATGATTTGGGATTTAGTACCACCTTCTCAAGAAAGCCGTGCTATAGGTTGTAAATGAGTGTTCAAGGTGAAGGATGATGGGAGATACAAGGCTAGACTAGTTGGTAAAGAGTATTCACAAAGAAACGGAATGGAGTATGATGAGATATTCTCTTCGGTAATGAGGCATCCGTCCATCCGCGTTTTGCTCGCTATTGTCGCAGCTCATGACTTGGAGCTCGGGCAACTAGACGTGAAAATCACTTTCTTGCATGGAGACTTGGGTTTGAAAATTGAAGAAGTCGTCTTATGGACTTAAGCAGTCGCCTGGACAATGGTACAAGAGGTTTGACTCTTTTATTCTTTCACTTGATCGTAGCATCAAAGACGCTTGTGTGTATTCAAGCATTTAAAGAATGGTAGATGGGTGTACCTACTCTTGTATGTGGATGATATGTTGATTTCTTCCAAGGATAAGGCTTAAATCGATAGTTTGAAGCTAAACCTAAAAGCGGAATTCGAAATGAATGACCTTGGAGAAGCAAAGAAAATTTTGGGTATGGAAATCCAAAAGGATAGAAAGCTAGGATTTTTGAGCCTCACTTAAAAGGAGTACATTCGAAAGATGCTTGTTCGGTTTAGCATGAAAGAGGAAAATGCAATCACTACACCCATGCCTTTGCATATACAGTTTTCTAGTAAAATCTCTCCGATTTCAGAAAAGGACAAGGCTTATATGTGAAGGTCCTATATGCAAGTGCAGTTGGTAGCATGATGTATGTCATGGTTTACACTAGGCTTGACATTACAAAGGCGGTTGGATTGGTGAGTAGGTTTATGGAAAATCCAGGAAAAACGCATTAGGAAGCAGTGAAGTGTATCTTTAGATACCTTAGAGGAACTCCAAACCATGGACTTGTCTTTGGTGGTAGAGATAGAGATTTTAGCTTGGTTGGATTTTGTGATTCCAACAATGTCGGTGATAGAGATTGAAGGAAGTCAACCTATGGATATGAGTTCACCATTGGTGGGACAAGGATCGGTTGGAGAGCGAGGTTGCAGATGAGTGAGGCTTTGTCCACTACAGAGGCAGATTTCATAGCTACGGTTGAAACAGCTAAGGAGGTGATTTATTTAAGGTGATTGTTTTGTGATTTGGGCTTTGTATATAAAGGCACGGATGTGTACTATGGTAGTCAGAGTGCAATTCACTTAGCTGAAAATCTGGCATTCAACTCGAGGACGAAGCATATTGAGGTGAGAGAGTCATTCCTTGTCTTGATGAGTGAAGAGAAGCTAGTTCGTCTTTAGAAAGTTCACACAAAGGAAAATGTAGCAGACATATTTCCCAAGTTGTTGCTTGTTGCTAAGTTTGAGCATTACTCGGACTTGATTCGTTTAATGAAGTTCTAGGTGCCATGGGGTGGCACATGGGGAAAGAGTTGAGATAGTTCATGGAGACATTTGTTTTTATGGTGGTGATTAATAGGTTCTACATGGACTGTGTACTTTGATCAATTTGTTGACGGACGGTGGCCTTGCTGGAGTTCGTTGGAAAAGTGTAATTGGTGCTGGCAATGCCAAAGCTCATGGGTAAGTATCCATTACTTGGAGCATGAAGGTGTAGACGAGTTGGAAGGCTTGTATGGAATTCACTATCAAGGTGGAGATTGTACGAAATGATACCTAAATTCAAGAAGCCATTGGAGAAGCTCGCGGAGGAAGAGAAGCAGGTCGAAACCCTAGTTTCAGTAGAGGGGATTTGGTCCGATGGAAGGCAGAAATGCCAATCGAGCTTCCCTTGGAAGAGATCTGGAGCGGTGGATTGAATCGTTCGGTGATTTGGCATGACACTTTGGAGCAGAGGAAAGTTTTGCCACATGAAATAATTGGAGCGGTGAAAAGGATTGTTGAATGAAATATTTCATTTGGTATTTTTTCGAATGAAATATTTCATTCGGTATTTAAGCATGCCGCTTCAATTAGAAAGATGCAGATGTCGGTTCAAATTTTTCGCTCGACGTTTTGCCGAACCAAATACCAAGTGATGCATGTTGAACCAGGACTGCAGAACCAAATTGTGTCGAGCCAGATGCATGCCGAACCAAAACACAGGGATGCTATATAGTAGCTACCCTCCTCATTTCTTCATTCTATAAACAGAGGAGTTCTGGACAACAATGGCAGCGAGATTGAGAGCTAATTTCAGCTAATTTCAGAGCCAGCCTAGAGAGCTGAAACTATGTAGAAATTTGTCTATATTGTCAATTCTTGTTATGCATAGCCTCCAAAAGTGAATCGATCTTGTAACTCTAATCTTTCAGTGATTAATAAAATCTCCTCTTTCCAAGTGGACGTACACTGCCTCACGGTAGTGGAACCACTATAAATCCTTATGTTATTTATTTTTCTGCATTGCATTGATCTGTGACTGTCTGTTTTGGTGTTTATCTCTATTTGTTCCTTCTCATTACAATCACGATCCAATTCATTGATTTTCCACTGCCTTTGGTTTCTTATTCCCTTAGACTGATCATGCGAAGGGATTTTCCAAAACAAACCTGATACTCAACAAAATAGAATGTAACAAAGTAAGAGACATGTAAAAACAACAAGAGACTTAATAACTAAATCACTGTCACTTAATATTGCATTCATTATTTATATAGCTCACTCATGCATCAGATCATGGCTCCCACATATATGTACACTCGAGAAACTCGGCTATGCATATATGGTGTAGGCGCACAGATGATCCGACCGGTCCATTGGTCATCTATGACCGATTGACCGATTGCTGGTTGCTTGGAGCTTACTGCTTCAAGCAGTGTCCTCGTGTTTTTTTTTTCTTGATTTATTATAAGGCATAAGCAATCTTAGGCAAAGCATTCAAGAAGAGGAGAGTAGATTCAAAGATTAACAAGTCAAACATAGGTTGGTGAATGTTTTACTCACCTGAGAATTTGCGTTCACTTCTCCCCTTCCTGTTCTCTCCCGATCTATCTGGTAACATGCCACTTGGCTTCAATTCTTTAACGATATTCAACATTTCATGATTGCATGAGTTTATTTTAGCGTAGTGAAACATTTTCTTAGATCTGAAAATTTATAAATGTGTATTTGAATTTAAATTGAATTTATAGGAAGACGGAGTTTGAGGCAAAAGAAGATATTCTCAAAAACAAATCATGTTCTCATTTGGGTTGTATTTATATTTAGAGGCGAAAATTTTTAGATAAGGAATACTCTAGAAAAGAAAGAGTAATCTGGAAGTTAGGTTTTAGGGTTTAGAAATAGGGCCTCGAAAATAAGTTAATTTTCATTTCCTTTTAAAAAAACAAAATTCTATCTGATTTAAACAAATACAAGTTACATTCCAATCACTTCTTTTGCAACTTATATTATATTTTAATGACAATACTATAATAAAATTATTTTTCACATTTTATCTTGTTATAAATTTAATTATTACATTTTCACAACCAAAGTCCTTTTATTAAAATAATTTGAAAATCCATTTTCTAAATAAAACCTCCAAATTCTAATTTAATTAAATAGTTTCCTATTGTTAATCATTAATTAATTATTATCAAAAATCGGTTGGTCACACTCCTTCAGCCATAATCCATGCCGAGACCAACGACAACCTTCTCATCTCGTCGAGACGAAGACAATTATTCTCTCAATGTCAAGACCTAATGGTGGTTGCTTAAACCTAGAAATGGGTCATTATTTGTTGTCACCCTCATCTCCGGCTAGCTATTACTGTAACACCGAAAATAGATGCGAAAAATTTAAACAAAGAATTAAATTTAAATACAACAAAGGGAAAAAATATAATTTTTATAAACATTTGAATCTGGCTATGAAACATGGGCCGTTGCATATGTAGCGATTTTCTAGACAATTTTCTTACATAACCTTTTGAAATCGAAGTCAGTATGTAGAAGTTATAAACCTTTTAATATTAAGAATCAAAAATAATTAAATAAGAAAATAAGGAAAATATATATATTTGTTAATTGATGTTAAACAGTGGTCGAAACTCTTCGGTAGGCTGGTCGACCTGAAGCAGTCGACTGCCCAAGTCCCAATGCTCGACCAGCAGGCACGTTACTACTAGGGTTTGGCTAGGCCAAAAGGCCCAGATTGAATGTATATTATCATAGACGTCTGGGTTTGGCTGTATCTTATCTGAACGTATGAGATTGGAGCGTATATTTTTGGGAATGGTGATGTTAAAAGCCGAATCTATAAATACTACACCAACCCTAAATCCTAATTCACAAAAATTAGAACTAAATGTGCAGATTCTATCAAATTCGTATCACTTTCCCATATCACAAACTTCTTCAAAAAATAAATTAAAAAATGTAGTGAGATTGAAGAAATGAGATCAAATAGAGAGCTAGCAAATGGAGGAGATCCTAGGCATAATTCGGAGGGGATAACTTGAATTTGATGTGATTGAGTTCACTGTTAATTAAGTGGTTTGTGTACAGTTAATTTCAGTATACTCTATTTGATTTAGATCGTTAGAAAATAAAATTGGGAATCTTGTTTATTTAGATCAAAAGTTTAACAATAAATACAATTTAATGTTAATATGTAAATCGAGAAATCGAGAAATCTGTATGTAACCTTTTTTTTAAATTGATAAGAATTGATTACTAAACCCGGTTAAACCTATTTACTTCAAATATGAAATTAAATAGGAAATGCTAATAGCTACAAATCATATATGCAAAAGTTTGGAAAATTATAACTAGGGTTAATGTATGATAATATGCAATTCAAGTTTATTGTAATAGATCTGGAAATGACAATAGTTAAGAAAAAACTAATTAAAATCGCTAATTAAAAACACGAAACAACGACAATCGATCGAACGCACTCATTGGAGCGATCGATGGTAAGCAGTCGATCGCTCGCCAACGGTCGACTGATTGGCGTATTCCAAACATAGTATAAATCTCAGCCTAAGGCCAAGGCTATAAATAACATAGTAAGTAGTGTGTGTGTTTATATATTTATGGATGTTAGTATAACCAGGGAAAACAACCGTCGAAACTCTTGGGTAAGCCGATGGAGTGGTCGACCGCCCAAAGGCCCAATGCTCAACCAGTAGGCACGTTAAGAATTGATTGTAAATCTGTATGTAACCCTTTTATTAAATTGATAAGAATTGATTGCTAAACCCCGTTAAACCTATTTACTACAAATATGAAATTGAATAGGAAATGCTAACAACTACAAATCATATATGCAAAAGTTTGAATAATTATAACTAGGGTTAATTATGATAATATGGGATTCAAGTTTACCGATATAGATTTGGAAACGACAATAATTAGAAAAAACTAATTAAATCGCTAATTAAAAAAAATCAAACAACGACAACCGATCGACCGCATTCGCTGGAGCGGTCGATGGTAAGTGGTCGATCGCTCGCCAACGGTCGACAGATTGGCGTTTTCTAAACATAGAATGAACCTTGGCCTAAGGCCAAGGTTATAAATAAAATAGTTAGTAGTGTGTGTGTGTGTGGATGTTAGTATAATCAAGGAAATCGGTACCTTATGTTGATGATGATAGGACGTTACAGGATTAGATAAATGCTATTTATCTAGAAGGGGTTGAGATTCGACTAGATGTGATTCTATCATAAATTGCACTCGTAGAAGGTTCTACGGTGGACATGCAACACTAACGATGATGCTTGATGGAGTATGCAGGCATGGCACTAACGTGAATTCCTTAGTACCCACTATAACGCGACGTGATGTTGTGTTGTTAATGGGTCCCGGCTCGGTGAATAAGAGGCATTATATTACCATTGAGAAGTGGACAAGGATGAGGGGATAATGAGACACCCCAATGAGTTAGGTGTTGTGGGTTCCCCGTCAACGCATAGCTAGAATACGTGTAGTCATAATGTGGAAACATAGTCCTATGGTTAATATGATATGTGCAGTCGCAGTGTGGGAAACTTAGTCATATGGTAAAGAATTGTAGGTAACCCCTAGGTTGGAATAGTTTAAGTAGTTAGTAGCTAAACATTAGTTGTCTTGGGGTTCATTAGTTGTTCGACTCTAAGTATGAGCCAGCTAAAGTTGTAAGTGTTGGTGTGTATTAAGTTAAACCCCTTAGGCAAATGAAATAAGTAACTCATGGACTCTTGTATACATTCTAGGTCACATTGAGTATTACTAAAGTCAATTGAATATGATCGCCATATATTAATAATGTACTCATTCACTAGACTTTTTCCTGAACCACTCCTTTCCATTCTTTTTCCCCTCACAATAGGAGGACAAGGTAGTAGATGATAGGCACAAGATCAGTATGTGGAGAGACGAGCGTAGCTTTGGAGTTGCTATATATTTTCATTTCTCTTCATGTATTTACTTACCGCATGTAGTACTTAGTTTTTATCATATTTATGTATTGTATTTATGTACACTCTGGATTTGACTAAGTAATGTTTTGAGAGACCGTGCTTTGACATATTTTCTAAGATGGTTATTTTCCATATTTATATTTCGTTGCCTTCTGTTACGAGATCTGAAAGTGTGGAACGTCTTAGATCATATCCATATTTTCTTAGTCTTTGTAATATTTTAAAAATACGATAGTTCGTACTTCTTGGCACCGATGCGAATCCGAAAGTCAACCTAGGCATTGGATTGATGTATTGGGATGGCCGTTGTCACATTTGGTATTAGGGCATGGGTTAAAAAATTCCTTAGGGACTACGTAACGTATTGAGAGAACGTATTTGACAAATTTTGGAAAAAAAATTTAAATGGGTTTTAAAAAAATTCATGATGGAATATATATATGAAGAATGAGCTGTCATATTATAGAAAGGGTCCAGTTGTATTAAGTTGTGTGTTCTTTGTACTAGTCTATTTAGGCAAACATTTTGGGCTGAAATGCCTTAATAAAATCTTAACCCATTTTCAAAATATATATGTATGTATGTATATGTATATGTAGGTATATATTTATGTATGTATAAAAAAATATAAATTATTTCAAAAAGGTTTTCAAGGATTTTATATAAGTATAATGCGGGAAAACACTTTCCTTTATTCTTGCCAATACTATCTATGGAAAAGCTAATAACAATTCCTGGATCACAGATAGAAAGGATAAGCGGTCCTGCCGGTTAAGGCTCTGGTGATGCAGTTTAAATTTTGGGCGTGAACATTTCGATTTAGTTCCACTTATATTTTCGAGTAAGACAATAAGCCAAGCTTAACCTTAATAGGGGACCCACTGAGCATGCACTAGGTGGAGTTCCGGCTCGACCACTTGCCGCCAATTTCGCCAAGCTATGGAAGGACTTTGCCAATCTAGGAGGGAAGCCGTATATGGAGACCGAGTCATATGTGGACTCGAGGGCATGGATCTGCACTTGTTAGAAGGTTTTTGGATTAATGATTCTTGCTGATGAGGTGAAAAGACAGCTTGCTATTTGGAATTTATAAGGAGTGGCCCTAAATTGATGGGATGTAGTTAAAGAAGTGACTGATGAGGAAGAGATCACTTGGTGGAGTTTAGAAGATGTTTTGAGATGAAGTTTCTATCCAGAGCAGATGAGGAGTACAGTTGGAGAAGTTCATATACTTGCAGCAAGGAGAGATAACGGTGATGGAGTATGTGAATTAGTTCAATGAGTTAGCTAGATTAGGGATGAAGCTGATAAATACCCCTTATAAGAAAGCTTTGAAGTTTGCTAAAAGGCTGATTCAACCTCTCCAAGATTTGGCTCTTAGTTATATTCCCACGGGTGTGGCTTATGAGGGTATAGTTGAGATGGCCTTGTTGAATTTTGTCTCGAAGTAGGAAGTAAAGGAGGAACTCAAGAAGTCAGGAGGAAAGGTGCCATAGAAGAATCAGCACTAGGGCAGAGTAGGACCCAAGGGAAAGATTAAAAAGCAGGATATGTAATGCTAGAGATGTGGGAAGAAGGGGCACTTTTCTAAGGAGTGTAAGATGGACATCACAAAGGTCAACTTTTACAACTGCAATCAAATGGGGGCACATAAGGAGGAAGTGTCTAGCACCGTAGAAGACCTCCACCTAGGTAGTTATAGCTTACACATTGGACATCGTGCCCAGCTTGAGTGCACCTCTAATAGTGGATAAGGGAAAGAAGGTCGTGATTTAAGGTGTATTAACTCTATCTGGTTTATCCATTCGTTCGTTATTTGACGCTAGAGCATCACATTCTTTTGTTTCTAATAAACTTGTAGATGAGTTACATTTAGACACTAGCATAATTATAGACCCTGTAGTTGTATCAAACTCTATTGGAGGATTGGTTTATTTGTCTATAATATATGGGAGTTTGAAATTATTTATTTTAGGGGTTGAGTTTGATTGTGATGCTTTTGTGTTAGGATTTTCTGGGTTGGTTTGATTTTGGATATGGATATGATGACGATTTATGCGATGATCCTAGATTATGATTGGAAGGTTGTTTGGTTGGGTAGTAGTCTAGAGAATTATTGCAATCCTATAGGTTTAGTTATATTGAGTTACCATTATTCATTAGACTTATCACATGATGTATAAATACAGTGCCTAGAGTTAGAGATTTTCCACATGTCTATCTCGAGGTTACTGGTCTCCCACCCTAGAGAAAGATCGAGTTCTGAATTTATCTAAAGGAGAACACCATAACAATTTCCTTACCCTTGAGGCACATAGCTCCTTAGGAGAAATGTGAGCTAAACAAGCAAGTGAGTGAGCTTTTGGAGAAGGGCTTCACTATAAGAAGCATTTCAGAGTGCGGAGCACCAGTTGTCTTTGCCACTAAGATAGATGGTTACTTGAGGCTTTATGTTGATTATAGAGAGCTGAATAAACCAAAAAAGTAGAATCGTTACCCATTTCCCTACATAGATGATCTCTTTGATTTATTAGTTTGAGCGAATGTGTTCTCTGTGCTTGACTTGGTCATCGAATTCACTGGTTGCGAATAATCGAGGACGGTATTCAAAAGATTGTTTTTCATACACCCGATGATCTTTATGAGCGGTTAGTCACGCCCTTAGGACTGACCAATGCACCCACCGACTTTGTTGATTTGGTAAGCCGAGTTTTTAGAGGTTTGTTTAATAAGTTCATGGTGGTATTTATAGACGACATTTTAGTCTACTCAAGGAGTGAGAAGTAGCGGAGGGTGCATTTAGAGAAAGTGCTCAATACACTTCATGGGCATAATTCGAAGGTGAAGTTTTCTAAGTGCCACTTTTGGTGCAAGGAGGTACGCTTTTGGGACATGTTTTCTCAGAGCGTGGGCCGGTGGTCGATCCTAGTAATGTTTCTGCAGCATAAGATTGGCATGTATAGAAGAATGCCATGGAAGTAAGGAGTTTCCTTGGTTTAGTGGGCTACAATAGGAAGTTCATTAAAGAATTTGCTAAAATCTTTGCTGCTCTAACCCATCTCACTAAGAAGAATTTGGTTTTCTAGTAGGATGCGAAGCGCAAGGATGCTTTTATCAAGCTGAAGGAGGCGTTGACTAGTGCACCTATTCTAGTACTACCAGATGGTACTAAAGAATTCATGTATATGCGGACGTTTATGGGTATAAGGTTAGGCATAGTGTTGATGTAGGAGAGGAGAGTGGAAAGCTATACTAGTCAACAGTTTAATGTCCATAAGAGAAACTATCCTACCTATAATCTTGAGTTAGCAGCCATTGTCTTTGCACTAAGTCATGGAGACACTATCTTTTAGGAGAGCGGTTCGAGCTGTACGCAGATCATAAATCTCTAAAGTATTTATTTTTCCAAAAGGATTTGAACTTGAGGCAGCAAAGGTGGATGGAGTTCTTGGCTTCGTATGACCTCGATATCTCTTATACTCCAGGCAAGGTCAATATTGTAGCCGACGCCTTAGGTATGAAGCATGCGAGGTTGAGTCCTATGTTCTTGGAGTGGAATCACTTGGAGTTTATTTCCACATTCAACTTTCGACCATCATCAGATATTAATCTGGGATTATTAACAGCTTTGGATGCGCAGAGTACACTTATGGAATGCATAGGGCTAAGTCGAAAGCAAGACAATGAGCCGTTAGATATTTTCGAGAGGATAATTAAAGGAGAGCAGTCGAGTCATTTGAGCCGTTGAGTCAATGACTCAAAATGTGGTTACAAAGGGATGGGAAATTGTGTATTCCTCTCATTATGGATTTGATTGACATGGTACTAGCCGAGTCTCATTGTTCTAGGATGACCATTCATTCCAGCATGGACAAAATGTACTATGACATGCAGAGAATCTTTTATTGGCCTGGTATGAAGAGGCATATGGCAGAGTATGTGGCCCAATGTATGACTTACCAAAGGGTAAACGCGAAGCAGGAGAATCCAGCAGGATTGTTTCAGCCATTAGATGTTCCTCAGTGGATGTTGAAGAGTATTTCAATGGATTTCGTCAATAGACTACCTAGGAGTAGAAGGGGGAATGAAAGTATTTGGTTTATAGTCAACCAACTGATCAAATGCGCTCATTTCATTCTGATTAGGAGTACGGGGACTGCAATCTTTGACGACACTTTACGTAAGGGAGATAGTTAGATTACATGGAGTTTCTTCTAGCATCGTAAGCGACCATGATCCACTTTTCACTAGGGAATTTTGGAGGAGTCTTTACGAGGCATTAGGCATATAATTGAGTCTGAATACCTCCTAAAACCTGCAGACCGACAGATAGATATGGAGGGTGAATCGGGTGTTGGAGGACTTACTTTAGATGTGTACCCTTGATTTTGAAGGCTCTTGGGAGGATCACTTGTTGATAATGGAGTTTACTTATAATAATAGCTATCATACGAGTATTGGGATAGCGTCGTTCGAGGCGTTGTAACCTTATAGATCACCGTTTTTTTGGTAGGAGACAATATATAGGATCATTCTTAGATCAGATATGGTAGGGAGACACTGGATAAGGTCGATTTTATTTGTAGGAGGATGAAGACTACTTAGGATGGTTGGAAGTCTTATGCTGACAGAAGACAAATAGATTTGGTGTTCGTAGTAGGCGACATGGTTTTTTTGTGGGACTCACTGCCTAGGAATGTTATGAGATTTGGTAGTTTGGGAAAGTTAGCACCGAAGTTTGTAGGGCCTTTTCCGATCATTGGTCGTGTATGGAATTTAGCATATAGTGTGAAGTTTTCTGAGAAGTTAGCAAGAGTAGACGATGTTTCCCATGCGTCATACTTGCGAAAGTGTCTATATGATATGACAACCGTAGTCGAGCAAAGTTAGCTAGAAGAGGTGGAGGTAGAGAAGGAGTCACTTGTTGGTCATGCACCCACTCATATTCTTGATCTTGGTACAAAGTGGCTCCACAACAAAATTATCAAACTTGCTAAAGTTCAGTGGGGTGATAATCCAACAATTGTACGTGGGAGTTTGAGGAGGGGATCCGAGCTACCTATCCAAAACTCTTTTCTATTACATTTCTATTTTAGTTAAATATGTACAAACTACTTCTGTGCTTAGGTTTTAGCTTAGTATACCCAACAGGTAGAAACCATTGGATGCTAGGATTGGTTGTGAACGTGTCACTATGACATGTTTTTGATGATACATGCTAATGGATGTGTTATCTAGTTCTATCTTTGATAACTTTGAGTTGGCATACACTTACACCATCACTTGTTTTATGTATTGAGTTATGTGCATTTGGTTGTTGCACATGGA